>JASKGM010093630.1:0-13075 GCA_034509205.1 Ceratonia siliqua
CATTCAAAGCAGTCTCCTTTCACGACCACTTTTCAGTATCAGTAGAGGGATGAATTCTTCTCATTATTCCGGAAGTAAGAGCAATTGTCTTTCTTCTTTATCGTCACTTTCATCCAAATAGAGTCAACACTCTCGTTTTTCCTAGTTCCTAGTTAGTTAGCCAAGACCGCTATAATAGAGGGGACTTACTTTCTATGGGACCTTGCATTCCTGAGCCTTGATACCTTGGGTCTAGAGGTTTCTTAGTTCGATCTATGGGGTACAAAGCTAACCCCCTACGTACCTTTCAAAGAGACTTGTCTTAAAGAGCGAAAAGAACATCATATCAGTATTACTTGCTAAAGCTAAATGTTGTATTCCTCTCTACACGTTCAAGCTAAAAAGATAAGCGCAAGTAAAGAGTGCTTTGAAAGACTGGAACTCTTAGGTAAGGAGCTCCTCTAAAACCTTCCTTACCATCTATCTTTTTACTAAAGCAAAAGGGAAAGGGACTGAAAAGCCTGACTTAAACACCAGGGAAAGCTCTAGAACGAGGGAATGAATGACTACTACTGCTGACTCATACAAGGGAGGGATAGCTGGAGACAAGACAAGGCTTTCTAAAACTCAATATTACTAACTCTGGCCCATCCTCCTTCTTTAGTGACTGGACCAGGGCAAGAGCTCTTATGCTTCGGTCAGTGCTGGGCGTATGAATGCTAGGAGTAGCAGTCTTGAGGTGGTGAGTATGTTACGAATGCGCTTTCCTCGTAACAACCTATTCAAGAACATGGATCAACGTATGCTACTTAGAATGCCAAAGTTGCTGCTGGTGGATATGCCTTAGAAAGATCATAAAAAGTTATAGCACTTAAATAAGAAAGCTATATAAAAAAGAGTTACATCGGGACCTTATTGCCTCTCGTTGCTTACTTTAAATCGAGTCACTTCGTCTCTCTCCTGCAACGCTCGTATGGAATCCCACATAGGGGAACCGGAACTGGATTACGTGGCACTCCCAAAGCCAGAGCTAGTTACTGGAAATGGATCGCTGGCAGAAGCACTACAGACTGGGAATGGAATAATTAAGCATTGAGATGCTGGGTCTTGATCGGATGGAGTAGTTAAATATATTCCTCGCCCTAGGCTTTCGTTGCAAGACTCCTAGGATAGACTTCTCCCTTTTGGGATAAATAAGAGTCCTAGTCTCCTTCAGGTAATACCGGTAACCTTCACAGGTATTAGGAGAAGGGCACTTCTTAGAAAAAGGAGCTCGCTTTGCTTTTGCTAGGAATTTAGAATGGTAATAGAGACTTATTACCCTGGGGCTGTAACTCCAGAACTCCAGAAAATAAGAAAGATATATCAGGTAAAGAAATCCTATATTGGTCTGCTGCTTGCCTCTTTGTCTAAGGATTGTTGAGTAGCTAATAGAGTGATTGTAGCTAATCTCTTTCGATGCTATTTTCTTATATTGTCAATCTCCTCTCTTTAGCTTATCCTTTTAGGATCTTTATTAGTCAGACTTTTGTTAAGTGCTTTTCATGCTATAATCCTAACTTCTAGTAATCCTCCTTTTAAGCCTCCGCTCTTTTCTAAGTAGCTTTCTCTTCCTAAGTGAGTTCGCCTTGTGTGCCTTATCTCCTTTTTCTCTTCCTCCTCTACTAAGAAAAAGAAAATGAAGTTAAGGAATGGGTTGCTGGCCTGTCAGTCCTAACTGTAAGCGGTAGTGCTGGGAGGAGGGGAATCTATTCAATCCTTCTTTCTCAAAAGTCAGTCTAAGAGGTCCGCAAGAACAGCAAAAAGAGCAGCAGTGGATTCAGCCGTTAAGACTCTTAGACCCTAATCGAGTTACGTTGGTAGAATTCGGAAAGAGGACTTTGAACGAGCCCTATCGGCCGCAGAAGCGAAAGATTGAATGGAGTGGTGGGTAAAAGCATATTGAACCTGGAATCTAACCTATCAACAGAAGGAATCGTGGCTGATTCATTTTCCATAGGGTTCCCCTCTTTCTTTTAAATCTTTTAAATAAGAATTGGGGTTTTCATATTCTATTCAAATATCTGCGCTATCGGATAATCCGCTCTTGTTGAAGCTTTTGGTTGGGAAAGTCTTGATCAGTGAGACGATCCGGCTCTTGAGCCTATTGAAAGTAGAATTCCTTCATAGCAATCATTGACAGGGATAAAGAGAGAGGTCTCTACTTCGCTTGTTTCGGAATGCACTACTTCCTATGCTCTAAACTCATATCTGGATTGGCTTTCTTTCTAATAAGAGGTGCACTGAACCTTATATATAGCCGCGTCTCCGCTTACGGAGCGGATGCTTTGAACATCTCCGCATCTATTGAGCAGCCTACCTTTCAATATGAGTTTGTCTTTCTTTGGTATGCTGACATGCAGCATGTAAGGAGCACTTCCTTGGGGGGCAGGAAGCTTGCTTCGCAGATTGAAGAGTTTCATCGAGGGGTTTATGACTTGAGTTGGGCTAAGTAAGAAGCCGGACTAGGCCATCTTAGGAAGAGGTCGAAAACACCTTGTCTGTCTGAAGCGATGGATGGTAGCTAGAGGCGCTAGTTGGGGTGGTAGTACGATTGGTACGCGATTGAATCTTTTTACTTTACTATTTTGTTAGCCTCTTTCAGACCCTTGCCCTACGGCGGTAGTAAGAATCAGTGGGTACTTTCAAAAGTCAAGTAATATGAGTGCTGATATTAGGGACAAGGCTAGTCTAACCAACCCTCTGTTAGGACAGGAATAGCCTCGGCGGATCAAGTAGTTAAGGACAAAAGCTCTCCTTCCTCAAAACAAAAGATTGAGGCTTGACTTTCTTGTTGTAGGCTCTAGCTATTCTCATCTTCTGAACCCTTAGATGATCCAAGGCCAGTAGCCTCATTTCATCAAGACTATCCAATTCGGCAAGCCTCATTTTAGTCTCCTGAAGTCCATTTTTTTTTAATAGAAGCCCCGTTTTCTTACCAGGGAAGTGCTGCGCTGTAAGACCCTTGGCAGACCTCAAATAGTCTCGATTTCCTTCAGCCACTAGAATTTGAAAGGTCCGTCATCAACTCCCAACCAAAGGTAGCCAGCCAAAGCGCTTATCTTTCATCAAAGGGGGCTTAGCGAGTCTTTTAAGGCCTGTTCAAGCAGTAATAGTCCGGCCTTAGTGATGTCTCTGGCCTATCAGAAATTGGGATTTCAGTCTTTTCTTGCCTTTCAATAAGTTCAGGCTTTCCGCATGTATTTCATAAGCTTTTTGAGCGACTAACTCGACTTTAGAGCCGGTTAGAGAATCTAGATTTAGAAGCACCTTTGAAAAGAATTTAGGTTTTAGGAAGGAAAGCGACTTCTTAATGAAATCAGAAAGAAGGTAGCTTAATAAGAATAGGTTCATGTGAATGAAAACAAAAGAAGAAAGATCCCTATGGCTGGCCCATCAATAAGACTAATAAGGAAAGCTTTCACTACCAAGACTGAGAAGTTAGTTAGGTGAGTTCGCAAACAAAGGTAGCCTACTAATAGAAAGAATAGGTGGTGAATTCAAACTATCTAACTATGGCTGGATCGAATCAGACCTTGTCACTTAAAGGAAAGCAAGGCGAGAAGCTCTTCTCTTAGCCTATTTCTTATGCTTTCTTTAAGGCGAGTGGAAGGAGTGGATCCCCCTCTCCCGCCTTCTCCTTTAAAGCGAGTGACTTAATTTTCCTCTTCTTAGCTTACTACACTACTAAGAGGCTGCAAGGTCTAGCTCTAGGGAAAGAGATAGAGGTATGAAGTTAGGTAACTTCCTTACCATATTAGAAACTTTATAGCCAGAGGTGAATGAAAAACCTATACCCATCTATTCTATAAGGCTGGATTGAATCAGATGCAGGGAAAGCAGCTTGGCGCTACGCAGCTATCAGGTAAGGCTTGCTGTCGATAGGATAGGCTTAAAACAAGTGCAAAGCACCTAAGAAATAGGGAGGGGAGCCGTTAGGAAGGTAGTGAGTGAGTGAGCCTTAGAGAATGCTGGGATAATCGAGTCCAGCAAGCGATGGGACTTCGGAGTACAAGCGTAAGGGGGACCCTCCTTTCTTGATTGTTTGATTTCACGGTATTAAAGGAGAAAGAGCTGGGGTGGGATTTGTGCATATCATCTCTGGTCTGTCCGGCTAATCCTAAGTGAGGGCTTAGCGAGTCTTTTAACCTCCTTCGTCGCTCCATTCCTTAAGAAATTTCTTTCAACAAGGGAAAGGGATGAATTGCAACTACTTGATTACCAGTTTCGGGGAAAGAGGCTGCCTGAAGCATATATGCAAATGCCAGAAATCCCGGTTGTAATTAGTTCACTCTTTATAGGATGGGACTTGAGAATGCAATTCATAGGGGAAGAGGGGTGGCATATCGCGACCGGGTCTTAGGATCACAGGAAGCTCCCAGGCTTGAGGACTCCTGGAAAGGTAGATGTGACAAGGTCTTTGCGGGGGGAGTGGGAATCATCTGATCTAACTACGCTGACCTGAATTTCTCTCTTTGATCATTATAGAAGCACGTGACCTCAGTCACAAAGGAAAGGAAGGAGCGGAACGACGCTACGATCGGGCTATCGAACACGGGGGTTGGTATTTGATACCTTTGAGCAAAGAATTCTTCTATATGAGATTCCCGGGAAGGCTGATCAGAAAGTCCTAATGTAGCGGTAGCAATCCTTCTTTCTATTATCAAAGCGATCTGAAACCCAATTGAAGTGCTTGGAGTGTTCGTAGGATACCCGCGTCATAAGCGCACCGTACCTAATGCTTGATAGAAACAGAGCTGTTGTATATTTGCTGGACTATAATATGGGGATACCTCTTTCAAATATACAACATGTCTTAGCGCAGTTCCTTCGATACTGAGTAGAGGCTTCATCCCATCATTTTGGACTTCTTGCACGTGCCTCGATACTGATCAAATATCAGATCAGCTTATAGGTCTGGTCGTCTCATAGTGACGGAAGAAGCGTAGCCTACTCCTATTCACAGCTCCTTTAAGCATGTACTTATCTTCATCCCCCATTAGCAGCTTGCCAAAAAACTATAGTTGCAATAACCAAACTCCCGCTTACTAAGAGCAATCGCTTTAATTTAGAGAGGAATGGTTTCTTCTTTTCAGAGAGGTCTTGAACTTCTGAAGGATCGATGACACCAATATCTGATTCGCAGAACATATTAGATAGACCTACGGGATCATCCTTGTATGTAGTGTAAGATTAGTCCAAGCATATCCTTGAGCCAGATTGGATCCATTCCCATCTTCTCTAAGAAGAAAATAAAGTCAGCGATCGAATAAGAACCGAAGAATGGAACACTGATTATGAGAAAAGGCACCAAAGAGTCGATTCTCCCCTGATAGTTAGTTCTGAGAAAGAATCCTACTTTTTCTTCCTTAATGGGCTTCCGAGATCTATATTCATTAATGGGTTTGCCCTTTTTCATTTTAAAGTGAAAGGATCGTGACCCAGTATTTAAATATTATGGGCGATCGGATGTCTACTAGAACTAGAAGGACTTTGTTTTCTTATACATTTCTGTCTGCCACTTGATAATAATAACTGGCTTTCAGCACCAGTTGACTCCCCTACTTTAGCATAAAAGGGATTTGCAACAACTTCTAAACCCAGATCATGCCCTTAGAGATAAGCTCTCGGTATATCTTGTGGATAGAGATAGTCGGAAATAGTAACCTTCTTCTTCAAGAACTTGGAGATCACGAACCTATTGTAACCTAGAGTACTGTGTGGAATAAGTGCGGATATATCAGGATACAAATGAAGAGCGGGTGGGAGGCTGAGCGGAGGGTAAATCCATGGTTGGGGATGGCTTGGATGTGCACCCGATAAGAATGTATTGACGTATGAAGAAATAGAAATCATGATTGTACTTCTTTCTTTTTATTAGAAATATTGAACACACGAAGTGTAGGAAAAGCCTTGCACTTTATGCCCTACCATTCCGAATCATGAGTCACTGACGCCCCTAATAATAGGACCTTAAGCGTCGAATTACTTAGATTCAGTCCGGGCATTAGGTGTACATTTCTCCATGCAAAGGCTTGGGTGAAGATAAAGGGAAGGACATTTAGATAGTTTTCCACTACATCCTGATGCCCAAGAAGAGCGGAATAGGTAAAAGCCCTATAGATAGGTATGAGATAATAATCTTTCTTTTTTAAAGAGACGACGTATAGTTTAAGGTAGACAGACCGCTCTTAGGAAGCAGTACCCACCTATACTATAGAAGACAGCTTTAACAGGCCTTTTGCCTAGGGAGAAATGGCCTTATAGCTCGACCTTTGGGAGCTGGCTAGAAAGAGGGAGTCTGAGGCCTAATAAAGTAGCTCGCTCGCCCTAATCCTAATGAAGGAAGGTGCAAAGCCACTCGATCCAGAATTAGCCAGCATAACCACTGCAACTAGCGCTCCTAGGAGAATCCCAGTGAGCTTCGTGGATTGCTGACTATAGGGGCTGATGTCCTTCATTAGCTCTTTCGCGTCTTCATTCTGCAGCTCCTGTGAGAACTGCTCCACTCGCTTCGATGCCTCCGAAAGCTCTGTGACTTGAGTTCCGGCGGGGCAGGCATCGAGCATTTCCCGTATCCATGTGCAGTCAATCATGCCGTAATCGGCAAAAGCCTGAATTAGCTCTGGGAGTGAGTAGGTGGACCAGAAAGTCGCTCCAATGCACATTTTTTTTATGGTATAAGGTATAAGGCTTTGCAAAATAATCGATAGTTCCGCTTCTAGAGTTTTAGAGACAGCGCGCACCGCCCCTATATCCTTCATCCGTATTTTCATGGGTTTGATGCGACTGCCCTTATGTATAGAGGGCGTATGATACGTCCTGCATTTGGATGGGGTTTAGGGGTTCTGAGTGGTAATAACCCCCCCTTTCAAAGCTAGCCTTCTTAAATCTTAACCGCTCGCTCCCTAAAAATGTAGGATTTTCTCTCAGTTGTGAATTTCTTTCCTTCACCTCTTATATTTATAGGTATGGTATCACACACTACGCTTCTGCTCTGTGACCAACCAGAGTTGCTTTTCCTGCTTTTGTTGGATAAACTGAGACATCTGCTCCATCCGGACCCACTCTTGTAAGAGAGGATCAAAGTCAAGTCTACCAACACCAAGAGCCTGCCCGCCCTATCACAGTCTCTTTCTGCTTATGGTCTTTCAGTGACTCATGATGAAGGACTAGTCATCCGAGTGGCAATCCGCACCCCCTCACACTCCCCCGCATTGGTTGTTGATTGCGGAGAATCAGTTGTTGATTTCGCCCATTGTTGTTGCGAGCTCCGGAGCGAGAGGAACGATTATCAGAAGCAGCTGAAGTCTGAGACCTTATATAGTATAGGCTGATTGCTGCTCACTGTGTTGTGCAGCTTGTATGCGATGAAGACGCGATTCTTGGTGAAGAAGCTTAGCTTATAGTAAAGAGCTACTCAAACGATGAAACAGTCTTAGAGTCGGAGATGGTTGTAACAAAAGCTTCATATTCAAAGGGCTTTGTAGTGAAAACTACATCCTTTGGAGACATAGAAGAGGGTTGATAGCAGCCAAGGCATCAATCATAGACCGTAAATAGACATCCATAGGCTTGTTACCTTTCCTGTGAGAGTGTCGCATTATATATATCGAACTTCAATTGCATTTCTTTAGCCGTGGACTGATCAACAAATCTTTGCTCTAAAGCCACCCAAACATCCATAGATGTTTTGTTTTCATATTCTATTGTTGACTTCCGTCAACATGTCCACTGAGAGTGTCGCATTCAACCAAGAGCGAACACTTTGATCCGTTCTCACCCAAGCACTATAAGCGGGGTTGAGATGAGCCCTTCCTTCGGCATCACTGATGAATTGAGGTTCTGAAAGAAAGAGATCGGGATTGAGGCGCTACTAAGCCCTGCAGCAAGGCCCCTTGCTAAACTAATCATCCACTAGATTTTGAAAGGATTACCTATTTACTTATGAATATTATGAATATGAAAATCAAGCTTATGTAAAAGGGATACGAAGTTTCAGCCAGAGCATCATATAAAGGGCAAGCATCTAGCCTCTATTCTAAAGGGAAGCCCAGTACTTTAGTCTTTCAAGTCACCAACTGCAACAAAAAAAGAAAAAGAAGGCTGCTGAACAAAAGATAGCCAAACTAGTCTTCCCTCTTTAAGCTTGCTTGTGCCAATCCAATTAAGGCTCAATGATGTGAGATTTTTTCAATAAAAAATCTGATCCATTTCATAAGAGTATCCGATAGAGATAGAGGTTCGCCTATTAAAGCGGTCCGTGAGTTGGGTCGCCTCCCTATTAAGAAATCGAAAAAAAGGTTTCGCAATTCTTTCCTTCCAGTGAGCTGTTTCCATTGTAGGTCGGAGAGATATAGACAGCGTGCCTAAGGACTCTCTGCTGAATTAGATAGAAATTCGGATTTTTATTGTTAAGCAAAGCCAACTATTTCACTTGACTCTTCCTTTGCTGCTTATCCATCTCAACCGGCACTTAAGACAAAGCGAAAGCGGCACTTTACTTGTAGCAAGAAATAGCTCTGGCATCCCCCTTCGCGTCCGACTTGCATGTGTTAAGCATGGTGTGCTATCGTTGATCCTGATCCATATTTAACCTCTCCCTCTGGCGGATTTTCCTAGTTTCATTCCTCATAGTCTAGCTTTATTGTTCGTAGACTTTTACAAAGGTAGATCGGAATTTTCTTTCTGGCCTCTATCCATGCGCTTCATATTCGCCTGGAGAGTAAGATCTAGATGTTCGCAACTACATACGATCTTTCGATCTTGCAAGTAATCCGAAGGAAGGTAGCTGCTGGCAATCCCTCTCTGTAAGAGAATGTCGGGATTTCGGTACTTTTGTTCTTTTTATGAGTATGAGTGAATTTTGTTGAAAACCGGGTTCGCATTAGATGAATTTAGTACATCTTTTTGTAGTCTTTTGACAGTTGAGTATTAGCTGGAAGTGTCGTTCAATTCTCTAAAGTGTTCTGCAAGCTCAAGAGTTCATCTCTTTCTTTTTTCTGTAAATGGAAAGGCCTTATTACTATTTGTGAGTGAAGGTCTGTACGTCCGCGTCTTGCTCGATTTAGATATCTAATTTTCTCTATCATTGCTCCGAATCTTTAAGTCTTGGTATGCAATCCGTAGGTCAAGTACCAGGATTCAGGAATTGGTGGGCTTTGATCATCCCTTAGTACCTCTCCCTCACTATGCCCAAGAGTCGGTCTGACTTAAGAGCCATTCCATAGCATTCATACAGGCTCTCATCCGGTCGGTTGGCCTTTCTCCATCTCTCACAGTCGTCCACAGAAAGAAGGGCCCCTTTCCAACCTCACTACAAAGATAGGGACCCCGTAAAATAAAGGAACGGGAGCTGGATACCCCTTAGCTTTAGTATCCACCCAGATTAATAGGCTAGTAATTCATTGGACCAGAGTCTTGATCCCAGATCTCAGGATTGCAAGGATTTCTTCTATTGACCTGACACCTATCTTCATTTCAACTAGAAAGCAGTGTCTAAAGCCCGAAAGAGCTTCTTGTGAGATCTCCCGGCTGGGCGAGGCAGATATGGTCCTTAGAATAGGGAAATGAGCAAGGGGCTGGTCAAAAAGCAAGCTCTCTAACTACGATCCAAGCTTACTAGGGAACTTCGTCTAGAAGAAAGATCACAATTTGAAGCCTATAATATAATCGAGAGAAGATTGGGAATGAGATAGCTCCTTCTTCTATACTCAAAGAGGGATCAATCCTGCCTTTATGTTGAGAGTTGAGAGAGACTGCCCAAGCAAGAAAGGGACTCTGTCCAATCGACATAAAGAATCTGTTGTCGGGTAGGATTTCGGATATTGTCCGATGCAGCAAATCTCAGGGGAAAGAGGAAGAATACCGGGTTTTCGAATCCCCTGCTGTTAGCAAGAAAAGGAGCTCTGGGACTTTCTCCAAGGGAATGATTGGACAAAGAGAAGAGAAGAAGGGACTGAACTTGAATGAAGCTTGGGAGTAAAGCATGATGCATTCTTCCTCAACATCAAGTTCACCAACTACAGTGATAATGGTTCCGTTCATGGGAAACTTGATACTGATATGATATGAGGATACCACAACCAAGTTGGCGTGGATCCAAGGTCGTGCTAGCAACATTTTATATGTTTATTGTATATCCTGGAATAGAGTTGACCGATTTTTTTTAGGGGTCCTACTTGGAGATTCAGTCGAACTATACCTTGCGCGGTTCGAGTGGTCCCGTCATATGCACTAACAGCTGTAGTGAGGAGCAAACCAGGAAGGGTAAAAATGAAACTGCCTAGCTGTAGTTGGAGAAAGATATGTGCAAATCTTCCATTTTGCACCACAGATGAGTATATAAATCTATCAAGACCCTCTTGATTTGGTAGTGGTCGTCTATCGTCGGGGCCTCCACATACAGGGGTCGAGTATGGGGATAGCTAATGTAAAGTCAAAATCATTCTGAGTGAAGAGGAGTTTTTTATCAAGGGAACGGAAATAAAGCGCTCCTGGATTTACCTTGTGTACGAAAGATCGGGGAATAAGGTACGAAAAGAAGTTCAAATGGGCATGACAACCATCCTGTTGAAGCTAGATGTCTTACACTTCCTGCTTTTGGAATATCTGTAAGAAATGTCATAATAGAATAAAAGAAGATGGAGAGTCTAATCGGAAACGGATTATACTACATATCAATCACCTACATAAAGAAGACAGCTTAATATTAAAATGAAAGGAGCGAAGCCACTCGCTTTAATTAAAATGAAGGTGCAAACGCTTTAATTAGAATGAAGGAGAGGGAGAGGTTAAATATGGAAGGAGGAATAGCGGGGAATCGAAAAAGGGAATTTTTTAGAAATATAAATCATGATTATTTCCCTCTTTCTATAGGCTATAGCAGATAGGTGACTTTCAGCTACAATAAGGGAAAGCAGGTTCTTGTCTAACTTGCCTTCTTATCTTACATCTGTAACTGACATGAAAGCCGGATGAAGAGCTTTTTAGGTGGTCTACCTCAAGTCTCTAAACAGATCGGATGGTCGGAAAAGGGGGAGGCGTATCAATCATGGCTTAGAATCCCAGTTCCCTCTTCTATAGTACTACCTGCCACTAGCCTTAACCTTAAAATAAAAGGAGATCTAAGAGCTTCCTCTATAATATGGGCATGAAAAGCCTCCTCTTGCTGCTAGCCGATAGGAAGTGGTGATTTCTTTCTGTAATGGGGGAGAAGGTCTTTAATTAAATAAGGGTGCGAGAAGAAGTTCAAATGGGCATGAAGGCTTGCACCTTTATATTTTAAGGGTTGGGGCAGAATTCATTTACTCCTGCCCGTGTATAGTACAACAAAATTGTAATTGCGCCGGGATTGAGGGCATAAACTTGATCAATCATTCCAGTGAAAGATACATAGAAGTTCAGTAAGCTTTCCTTGGCTTAGAACCCTATCTACAACCGGAAAGGCACCGAATCTTCTCGCTACTATAGATTATAGAAAGAGCTTTTATTCTATAGCCACAGCCTGTAAAGTAAAGACATTGCTTCTTCTGCTAGAACCCATCCTTTCTGCACCCTCCATCAGTAACTGAAGCTTTCGATAGAGGTAAAAGGGGACAAGACCAGCTAGCTTAGGATATCGAATGATCTATTCAGAACAGCATGAACGGATAGGTGAAGGTAGGCGCCCATCTAATCTTCTGTAACTCTAGGGGCAGGTATCTCAACTCCTAGTTATAGTAGTACAAGCTAGAATCTAATCTATAACTATAAGAGGAAGGGTCCATCCGTTTAAGAAAGGAAAGAAAAAAGTAAAGTCTGAGCCTCTAAACTCGGGTCACCAATACCCGACCAGATCGAACCCGGGAGAGCTATTAATATTCCTAAACCATCTTTATTTCAATTTGATTATGGAATAGCAGAGCAGAGGGATTGCTAACAGTCCCTCAAAGAAGACTCTGAGAGAGATTCTTATATTAAGGAAAATAAGGCAGCGCAGGCATCTAGTAGCAGTCATAAGTACCCCACTCGTGGGGCTGCAGGTAACTCCCCTAACACCCTCTTATGCCTACAAACATAGGCCTGTTCTGGAACATCAGAGGGGTTGCAAATAATCCCTCAAAGCTTGCTTTGAAGAAGATAATTAGAAAAGACAGGCCTATGCCTACAAACATAGGCATAGCTGAACCAATGATTGCCAAAGAGAGGATCAGCCCCACTTTTTGGAAGAATTTGGGTTTGGCTTGCCAACAGCGTTGCTAACAAGACTCCGGATGTCTTGGTCAAGCTCCATCAAGTTGGTTGTTGTGCTTGGCTCTTCTGACCAGCACATAACTTCCATTTTTGAATGGAACTCTCAGAGTTTTGCTATTTCTATGAGCAAGTACAAGCTATCTATCTAGGAGAAGGCTTTGGTCTGAACTGAACTGCATTGCTGCTAATAGCAACCGCGCGTTGTAGCAGCAAAGAAGAAGGAATTTTCTGCTGCTAAAAGAAGATAAGGAGGTTTCAATACCAAAGGAGTGAACTTCACTAGAAAGGCTAAAGGCTATAGAAGTACATCACTAGTTTCTATAAAATGAAAGAAATGAAAAAGGTGAATCATAGTATATAGAACGCTTTGAATAAAAAACTCCCATCTCCTCTTACTTACGCATTTCCAATCAAATCATGATCCCATCTCGATCAAATTGATCAGGGCGAGCATTTTCATCCATTTCTATAGAGCAAAGGGGCAGCTCGCGGAGCTTTCTCTCTTTATTATTATGAAAAGGAGAAAGGGCTTTTTTTATAGAGCGAGAGACACCTGAGTTTTTGAGTAAGGGGGGGTTTGCTGGCTAGCTCGTGCAATCAACGAAAAATGCCTTCGCGTTAGTAAGCTAGCTTTGTAAGCCAAGCAAGCCCTTTTCAAATTCTCCGGGCACTATTTGATTGAAAGGACGTGGATCGATCATGACGAGAATGGACTTCTTCGTAATGTAATAGAAGAGTCACAGTCCAGTTCCCCGGGCTTTCTCCCTTCTCGACCAGACGAAGGAGATATTCATTCCATTCAGGCGGTTTTTGTAAGGGCTTG
>JASKGM010093641.1:0-13074 GCA_034509205.1 Ceratonia siliqua
TTGATCTCTCTAATATTGTAAAAGTTTCAATTTGATTCCTATGTTTTCAATTTAAACAATGTTATCCTTTTATTTTTTAAAAAGTTTTAATTAAGTCCCTACGTCATATATCAGTAAATTGATGATATTACGATTAATTAGCATATATTGTCTTATTGTTATTTATTTGAAGTAATAATTATTTGACAAATAATCAAGTGAAATCACGCTATATATTCTTGATTTCACTTTCCTCTTATTAATTTTTTATTTTATTTTTTAATGATATCACTAGATAATTTGTTAAATAACCACGTACATGATAACAAGTCCATATATGTTAAGAAGTAATAAATACAATGGCATAATTTTTTGTTTGTGAATGGGCAAAACTATAATGGATGGACTTAATTTATGATTTTTAAAAAAATAAAAGGATTATGTTGTTTGAATTGAAAAAGGAAAACCAAATTAAAATTTTTATTAAATTAGAGGAACTAAAATTGTATTTAAATTTAATTTCTGTTTAAAAAGCTAAAATGGTTTCTATTTTAAATATTACTAATTTTTGTTTAATTTTTAAATTTTTTTCATAAACTAACTTTTAAAAAAAAGAAAATAAAAATGTTTCTCCGAAATTCACTCTCTCCTAAAAGTTTAGGCCTTAAAAACTGACCAATGGAGGTAGGAAAAAGAGGGGACCAGCAATTTGAGCAGGCCAGTGGCCATGGTTGGACTGCAATGCTGATAGGTAATGGGCTGCCCTTCTCATTGTGCTTGTCGCTTTCTCGTACGTGATTTCCTCCCCATCCTCTATCCTCACACGTGGTATACTTTGTTTGAACTTCTCCCTCAAGAACTGCATCCATCAACACCCCACATTTAAAACATGGTTAGCATTATGTTATCGCTCATTTCATAATTTTTGGCATATTGATATTTTATATATTTTTTTTGTCTTATTTTTTTATTTTTAATATAAATTAATTATTGTCTATGCCATATAATTTTTTAAGAATTTTTTAAAATATTTTTTAATTTTTTATACTATTCATTCATAAATTTTTTAATACTATTTATTTATAAGAAAATATTTTTAAAAAATTTAAAAATTTTTAAAAAAATATATAACATAGACAATAATTAATTAATATTAAAAAAATATAAAAAATAATAATAATGTATCCTACCATCACTGTTTGTGATGGTATGATAGCCGTGCCCTTAAAATAGAAGACCTCCAAACAAATAGTTATCATAAATTTTTCAAACTATAAATGAAATATTATCAAATATTATGAATTAATAAATGATAATATTATAAGTTTTTTTATTCAATAATTTCAATTACTTTTATTAAATTTATTTGTATACCTATTATTACCTAAACTAGTTGAGAGAGTGAAAATGAAAATATTAACTTAAACTCCAACCAAACTTATTTTTACTCATATATTTAATTTTCAATGAAAATGAAAATATTAACAAAAAAATATAAACAGACTAGCTCTAATTGTTTATTTAAGAAAAAAACTATAATCTACATGAAGAGTAATTCATATTTGTTGTATAATTACTTTTACAATTCTCTTATATAATATGGAATTGCATGCTAACCTCAGTTGAAAAAATTTCAGTGAAGTAAATTAAAATCGGATTCATATTTAGCCATATAAGAATTTAAGATTGTAAAAAATATATAAATATCATATTTAGTCAAAGTAAAGAGACAGATATATTATTTTTTTGTGTTTACGTTATTTCTTTGTTGTCTATGTAAATAATTACAGTTAAAAAATAAATGACAAGTAAACCAAAGAATTAAAATTGTAACTTTAATGAAATTTAAAAATATAAAAATATAATTAAGCTTTACAAAAAATTACAGGATAAAACGTAATCACAATAATACTATATTACAGGAGAACTATAAATATTTAATTAAAGAAAAGAGGTAATACTAAAGGCATAGAGGAAAAGACCTGAAATCGCCAAAGGAGGTCGGCACAAGCCTTGGTCTGAAAGCGGTTGTTATAGAAATTTTGACTAGCAGCTTCAACCTGGGCTCGCTCCTCAGCAGTGCCTGCCTTAGCCTGAAACTCCCATGTCTGCCTCCCCATGAAGTTATTGGTGCTAAATATATATGGCTCATTCCCACCTTCTCCTATCTTCAGCCTCCACATTTCCAATTAATGGCAGTTGATTATGGATAGCTTATGTTTCAGCCACCTATTCTACCTACTTATATATATACTCCAACCGCAACTGCTGGCTACCTTTGTTTATAATATTACTGTCAACTTGATGCCAAAACCAACACGTGTATAACTATAACACCACACACTTGTGAAGCCTAAACTCAACTCCTAAGTTTTATATGAAGCTGAATTAATTTATGGATTTTGCTAATCCTGATGAGTCGTCTGTTGAGTTGGATCCTAACACTAAATTGTTATTATTCTTTTTCATACTATAAACAAATTAAAAGAGTACATTATTTTTCGTGTTTGATGATATTTTACTTTTTTTATATTGTGACATTAAATATTAAATAAATAAATAAATATTATTTTAAAATACAATAACTCAATAAATACTTTAATAGAATTATCTAAAAATAAAAAAAAAAAGATGCTAACATCATTTATCAATTGGTTCGTTTTAGCTATATATGTTTTCAATCAAATTTTGGAAATAAAAATTATTGGTCAAAAAGGAAAAATCAATTTCAAGTTTTTTGCATTTAAACGCATCTCTGTATGTGTTAATAGGTTGTGTTTTACAATAAAAGGGAATCTGTATAATTTTAAAATTAAGTTAGCATAATTATATATACTCATAGTTTTGAGATTGGACCAGTAGATCCTTTAAAATTTATGATTAAAAAATTGGTGTAAAAATGATAATATAATAATTTTTTTATTCAACAACTTCAGTTATTTTTGTTAATATTTATTTGTATACGTATTATTACCTGAAGTTAGACCAGGTGGTTGAGAGAGTGAAAATTTAAGTAAAAAAGTCATTAATTTGATTTTCTTCTTATACCACAAAAAAAAAAACACACACACACACACTATGATGGCAAATACTTATAAAAGTTTACCTAAATCTTATGTAAATTAGTTAAACTAGTTTAAGAGTATTAGTTCAAGTAACAACTTTTTTAGTATTAAGTGTTTCATGACATTGAATTACTATCTACTGTCAAATATATATATATATATATATATTAGTTAAAGTAAATACAAGTTGATGAAGGATCATCTTATTAGCTAGCATGTTACCTCAGCTTTCTGTTTTCATATTACTACTATTTTCTTTCGTTATCGTTATTTAGAAAATAGGTTCCTTTGTGAATAAATTAAAACTTGTGTTTCTTATTTTTGTTTTCAAACTTCCATTCTAGGGAGAAAAGTGTTTGGAAGATGATCATAGAAAAAATGGCAATTTTATTATCAACAAATTAAGATCAACATGATATAAAATTAGTCTTTAGAGAAATAAAATAAAATATGTCTTTATTTTATAAGTGGTCAAATGTGCAATTAATATAAAGTTTAATATTTGATGTTTTAGACAAATTTTTATATATGTATATTGTATTATGCATTCGTGTAATTAAGTTATATATGAATTTTAAATGAGATAAAATTATATTAATGCATTGTAAGATTTGGATTTAATCATGTTATGTGACTATATTGTAAAGATTTGAAATATATATTTAATTTAAAATTCACTTAAATCATTAACTATATATTATCACGTCATCATTTGTCTATAACATGGTAAATTTTAAGTGACTCCACTTCACTTCATTCAAATTTCAAACTTATTTTTATTAAATTTCACACATATCACGATTACGTGTGTATAAGAAACTGGAGAAAAGAGTTTTATTAACTTGCGAAATTGGAGAAAAGACTTTGGTAGGGTTGTTGAAATGTATAGCGTATAAGAAACTAAGAAAGAGAAAGGGTGATAAAGAAGAGAGGTAGTACTACGTAGAAATAACCTTGATGCTACGATAGTATCGTGGTATCACTTTTGATATCGTATTATGTGGCATTTTTTGATAAAAAATAAAAAAATATCATGTAGAACAATTTCAATGATTATACCACAGTGCTACTGTAATAGTATAGATCTTGTTGTACAATAGAGAAAAATAGGAAAAGGCTTGAAATCACCAAAGGAGGATGACACAGGGCTTCAGATGGAAGCGGTTGTTATAGAAACTTTGACAAGCAGCTTCAACCTAGGCTCGCTTCTCGACGGTGCCTGCCTCAGCCTGGAACTCCAATGTATGCCTCCCCACGAAGTTATTAGTGCTGAAGAAATATGGCTCATTTCCACCTTCTCCTATCTTTAGCCTCCACATTTCCAATTAATGGCAGTTGATGATAGTATAGCTTATGTTTCACACACACACATATACTTCAACAGCAATTGCTACCTCCCTTGTCTATAATATTTATTTCATTTGAAACTCTTATTTATATTAATATATATGTGTTTAGAATACATGCTCACATGCTAAATTAGACAGGAATATAATGTAATTAACTAAGTGAGACAAATGTATTTGAAGAAATTGTAAAAGCTAAGGGGTAAGTAACTAATCAGAATGCTCTACTCTAGATGTTAGAAAATATATGAAAAATATCTAAGAAGGGGGGTTGAATTGGGTATTGTAGTTTTGATAATTTTTCAAGATTAGAAAAAATTAAATTCTTTTCGAAAATTTGAAATAACTTTGTGTATAAATAAAGTGAAAATTTCAGTTTAAATTAGATCAAAATATTAAATTCAAAACTTAGATTTTAATAGATAATAGTGATGAATAGATAAAAGATTATACAGTCAACTAACCCTACAAATCAAGAAAGAGCAAGGGAAGAGAGAAAAACAACACCACAATTTATAATGGTTCAAATCCAACAAATCTTGAATTTTACATCTACTTCCCAAGCACAAAGCAAGAAAATTTTTTATTATGATGGGCAATAACCAAAATACAGGTACAAGTTCATAGAGTATTTTACAACCACTCTAATTAACCTTTCAATACACTGAGTTTTTCTTTCCAAGAATCCAGTTAAACTCAACTCACAGGTACAAACACTCAGCCTTTTACAACCCTCACTGGACAACCTATTAACTACTAAGTTTTTCTATCCAAAAACCCAGCCAAACTTCTTTCAAAGATAAATTACTCTCAAAGAGTTTCACAAAATAACTCTCTTAATAAAAGAATAAGTATGCCAAGCTCAAGAAGAGTAAGAGAATAAGAATAAGATTTGTGTAATATTCTTCTCTATTCTTTTGTTCTCCCTTGTTTTTTTTTTTTAACTATTGTAAGGGACATATTTATCTTCAAGAAGGTGTCCATTTTTCTTCACTAGCCATTGGTATCTTCAATGCTTTAGACTCTTCATGTGTAATAATTAATTCTATTATGACATGGACACTCCATTTTTGACTTTTTGTTTTGAAAAAAAAAATCTTTATTTGAGTGAAACCTTTATGATATTATCTTTTTTTCACTGCTGCATGCTTGAATACGTTCCATAATAAATATGGATGCTCCCCTTTGAATTTTCCACATAGTCTTTAATTTTTATATCCCACCACAACGACTTTTCTTTCCTTTTTCAAGATGCTTCGTCCAATGTGCTGCCAAACCATTTCTTCTTTTATCATTTTTGCTTTTCTTTCCATCACATGCCCACTCACTTCCTTTTTCACCTAAAAAGCTTCATCCACATTTATTCTTATTTCTCTTTCAGATGCATCATTATCTTGTTTGAATTCATATTGGCTTCATCTTATTTTCATGTGGCATAGGATATTTAATAACTTTCATGCCTTATATTTTCTTCACATTAAAATTTTCGGCTGCACTTGCTAGAGTAGCTTGAGTTTTATATGTCATTCAAATTTCAAAGTGTAGTACGCCTGTCAATCTTTTCATAAGATTTATATTACCTTTTGTATTACTTTAGACAAAATTATATTAAATAAAACTTATATCAAATAATTTTTATTTTTTAAAAAATATTTAGTCAAAGATAGATATTCATGTTTGAAAATGACAATTTATCTAAGTAGTGTATTTAAAATCAAATTTATTTATTTTTTATTAAAATTAATGAATATCATCAAAATCACTGTTTTAAATAATATTTTAATACTTAAAAGAAACTTTGTACAATAATCTCTTCCTTTTGATGATGATAAAATTTTATTAGAAAAAACATATATATTTGAAAGCAAAGTATCAAAATAAGACCAGATGAAAGTCTATATAGAGTTAAGAAATTAACTCTCCATGAGTATATGCATGTCTTGTTTCTTTACTATATTTCTCAAAATCATATCTTATTTTTTCTCCTTTCACATCATCAAAAGAAAATATCGTAAATTCAGCTTCGAAAAGATAGACTAGCATAATAATACTTTGAAGCATAGTTTTCAAGTTAAGTAAAATTATGAATTTAGAGATAACTCCCCTATTATTATAAGTGAGTGCTCCCCTGGGTAAAAGCTTTTGCGTGAATTAAGCTCCCCTTAATGTGAGTTTCTTGTGATATAGCCTGTATAGTTACTTGAATTCTTGGACAAAAGAGTCATGACAATAGCAAAGATGGCGTGGAGTAAGTAACAAAATAATAAACAATTAAAGCGATATGAAGGAAAGAGACGCGAATAGATCGAAGAAAATAAGTAACCAAGTATGAAACTTGAGAGAAAATAAAGGCGAGAAGCTTTTAATGAAGTCAGAAGGTGGAAGAGGTATAAAGAAAAAAGGTACATGGTAAAAAAATGAGAGAAGAAACGCTGGAAAAAAAAGAGAGAAGGCGATATGAAAGGACGTGAATAAATGAGGGAAGAGAAAAGCCATTAAATATGATTGAATTGGAAAGCTTAAGAAGGACATAAAATGCAGGTTTCCAATGTGCAGAAACATCTTTCATGCAGTATAAAATTCAACATTACGTGTGTAGGTAAACAAGATATAGATATGAGTAAGAAGCATAAATATTCAAATTTATTTGAGTCAAATCCACGTAACACAATATCATCTTTTAGACACTTTAAAAATTATAATAAATCAAAAAATATTTTTAGCTTTTTGAGCACCTAAAAAAAATATAATAATACGACACACCTTTATCAACATACTTTCAAGCACACATGAATACAGGATTATAATGATCATAATATTAAATAAACTTATCTTGATCTTTTAAAACAGATATAAAATAGGCTCTCAAACTCAAATTTTTGAGGAGTAAAATATTAAGAAAAAATTATTTTCAAAAGAAATCATTCATATATGATCAAACGTTCCAAGTTCTCTTATAATAAAACATAATCTCTCCTCACTTAGGGACTTGGTAAGAATATCTGCAAGATAATAATTTGTTCTAATAAAATCAAGTACAATATTCCCTTTTTGAACATAATCTCTAATAAAATGATATCTGATTTCTATATGTTTTGTTCTTGAATGTTGAATGAGATTTTTAGAAAGATTTATAGCACTTATATTATCACATTTGATGGGAACATGATCATATTTTAGGCCATAGTCTTGTAGTTGCATCATTATCCAAAAAATTTGAGCACAACAACTACTCGTAGAAACATATTCAGCTTCAGCCATTGATAAGGCTACTAAATTTTGTTTTTTGCTATATCAAGAGACTAAACAATGTCTTAAAAATTGACATGTACCACTGGTGCTTTTTTTATCAATTTTACATCTTCCAAAATCTGTATCTGAGTAGCCACAAAGATCAAAATTATTTGCCTTCAAATACCACAAACCAATATTTTGAGTTCCAAGTAAATATCTAAAAATTCTTTTCACAGCAATGAGACGAGATTCTTTAGGATTTAATTGAAATCTAACACACAAGTATAGACTAAACATAATATCCAGTCTACTTGTCGTAAGATAAAGTAAAGATCCTATCATACTTCTATAACATTTTTCACATACTAGCTTACCATGTTCATCTTTATCAAGCTTTGTGGATGTGCTCATTGGAGAACCTATTGCTTTAGCTTTTTCCATGCCAAATTTTTTAAGAAGTTCTTTGATGTACTTGGCTTGGTTGATGAAGATATCATCTGTAGTTTGTTTGACTTGCAATCCGAGAAAGAAAGTCATCTCCCCCATCATACTCATCTCAAATTCACTTTCATCATGTTAGAAAAATCCTTGCACCAATTTTCATTAGTAGATCCAAATACAATTTCATCCACATATATTTGTACAATTAAAATATCATACTTCATTGTTTTGATAAATAAAGTAGTATCAATTTTGCCTCTTGAAAATTCATTGTCAATTAAGAATTTTCTCAATCTATCATACCATGCCCTTAGGGCTTGTTTCAAACCATATAATGTCTTTGCATTGTGAGTTTAAAAACATGATGTGGTTTTTCTAAATTTTCAAAACTAGGCGGTTGTCTTACATAAACTTCTTCATTTAGAAAACCATTGAGAAAGACACTTTTCACATTCATTTGATAGGGTTTAAAACCTTTGAAAGATGCAAATGCAAGCAACATTCTAATAGATTCCAATCTAACTACTGGAGCAAAAGTTTCATTAGAAGCAATACCTTCTTGTTGATTGAAACCTTGGGCAACTAACCTTGCCTTGTTTCTCACAACATTTCTATCTTCATCAGGCTTGTTTCTAAACACCCATTTTGTACCTATCATGGATTGATCTTTCGGTTGAGGTACAAGAGTTCAAACTTGATTTCTTTCAAATTGGTTTAACTCCTGTTGCATTGCTTTAATCCAAGAATCATCACTTACAGCTTCATTTACATTCTTAGGATCAATTTGAGACATGAATGCCATGTTGTTCATGCTCTTGGATGATGATCTTGTCTTCATCCCTTAAGTTGGATCTCCAATGATATAATTCATTGGGTATGTTGAGGAGTGCTTCCATTATCATGGCACTTTGCTTTTGGATGTGGCATTTTGAATTTCTTCTCTTGGTTGTTCACTTGTTCTAGCATCAAAATTTTTTAATTTCTGCACTTGCTGGTTCAGCTTACCAATCTATGAATCAGGATGATCGTTCTGTGAATTTGGCTTATCATTTATTAAATGATCAGGATCCTTTAAACCTGTTTTCTTATCATCATTTTTTCTCACAATAGGATGATTAGATTACTAAAAAAAACATGCATTACTCTCTTCAACAGTTAAAGATTTCTTATTATAAACTCTATAACCTTACTAAATAGAGACTAACCAAGAAAGATACATTCATTTGTTTTAGAATCAAATTTTCTAAGGTTTTCCTTATTGTTGAGAATAAAGCACTTACACTCAAATGCATGAAAATAACTTATATTGGGCTTTCTCCCTTTCCATAACTCATAAGGTGTCTTTTTCAAAATAGGTCTAATAAAGCACCTATTTAGAATATAGCAAGCTGTATTTATGGCTTCGGCCCAAAGATATTAAGGTAAATTATTTTCGCATAACATAGTTCTTGCCATATCTAAAAGTGTACGATTTTTCCTTTCCACAACTCCATTTTGTTGAGGAGTTCATGGAGAAAAAAAAATTGTGATCAATACCATTTGTTTCAAAAAAGATTTCAAAGGCTTTGTTTTCAAATTCTTTTCCATGGTCACTTCTAATGGAAGAGATTAAATAGCCTTTGTCATTTTGAACACGTTTGCTGAATTTTTCAAAAACATCAAAACTTTCATCCTTATGAGCAAGGAAGTATAGCTATGTAAATTTAGAGAAGTCATCCACAATGACCAACCCATACTTTTTACCTCCAAAACTTTGTGTTCTTGTAAGACCAAATAAATCCATATGCATAAGTTGAAGAGGTCTTGAAGTAGAAATATGATCTTTTAATTTGAATGAAGACTTTGTTTGCTTGCCTTTATGGCATGCTTCACAAATATGATCTTTTTCAAAATTAATTTTCGGAAGACCAACAACTAAATCATTTTTGGATAATTTTGAAATCAAATCAATACTTACATGACCCAATCTCTTATGCCATAACCAACTATGATCTTGGTTGGTAGCAAGACATTTTAAAGATGATGAGAGAACTTATTCCACACATTTACTTAGTCGTACTTGCTTTAGTTTAGAGTGTTTTATATGTCTTTGGCTCATTTGCCTAGAATTTCAAGTGACTTTTACATATATTTAATCCTCATGAATTCTTGATATTTTGCAGGTGCTGAATTGTGGTTATAGGATGAAATGGGGCTGGTTAATTTGAAGAAGCATAATTTGGGTTAGGCTTAAAGATGAAATTCATGTTGAGCTAGTTAAGCAACCCCAAACACTGTCTGGATTTTGAGTAATAATTGGAGATACAAACTTGGTTACAAGTGTTTTTTAGTTTTTTAGAAAGTTAATACAAAGGACTACAACTTTCATAGGGATCATTAAACCCAGTTCACCAGTTTTGACATCCAAATGTTACAAAAATAGAAGTAGCCATTGTTAAGAAACACATTTTTAGCTCAGACCTTTTGTCATTTTTTCAATTTTATCTAGAGTTATAGAAGTCAAAATTTAGCAAAATTAGGTGCGTTGGAAAGATGAGACATATATCTACAACTTTTATAAAGGACTCAACTCCAAAATATGATTTTTGGATGCTTTAAAGTACCTAAGAACATGGCGGTGCAGAGTCTATTAGCTGAAGCAGCAGCTGGCCAAAACAACGTGCTAGAGCCGTGGCACTAGGAAGTTGAGGCTGCAGTGCCTAAGGACCCGAGAAGCCAAAGCTGCGGCACTAGAGGCTAATTTTTAGGGAAGTTTTCAGCCCCCAAGGCCTGGCTCACATGCATTAAATTGTTATAAATAGCCGTAAATTCACCAGAAAAATGATCTTTTAACCTAGAGAAAGGAAAGCTAAGTTGGAGGCAACATTCTATAACAACTAAGGAGTCTTGGAGGAAAAAAGATAAGAGATCAAGGATTCATTAAGGTTTGTTATCGTTTTATTTATGAATCTCTTAACTTCTTCTCTTTAGATTTTTAATGTTGATTGTAGTTGTAACTATTGTGTTTATAACTCCTGTGCGGGTAAATTTTAAAATTTTTGAAAAATAACAAAATTAAGGAAAATTACGAAAATATAACAAATAAGAAAATATGATAATATTGACAAGACAGCACAAAATAAGAGGAAAATAAAAAAATTAAAGAGGTAAAAAAAATTAAAATTACAAAATATAACATATCATTTTACCAAGATTAAAAATACAAAAAATTCAAATGGAATAATGAAATAAAAAAATATATATAAAATATCAAAATAATAATAATAATAAATAATTATATGGATCCTATTATTATTTCTCTCTCTTTAATCATGCCACGTGCCCCTCTCCACTCATGCCACATGCCCATTCATCTTTTCTTACCCTTCTTCTTTATCTCACGCCATCAAGGTCATTTTCTTTATTGTTCACATCACAAGTCCCCTCACAATTACTCATTTCTTTTCTTTTTCACGCAACTCCTTTCTTTCCCATTTGGTTTTGACACCATTCAACATTGAATGCTTTTCTTTTCCTTCTCTACCATGCTGGTTTTCCCTTTTCTCTCAGTTAGCTTGTCTTCATCTCTTCTGTGTGTTTTCTCCCTTATATACCAGCACAACATCTATCTTTTTCCCCACTTCCAGCTCACCCATATCTTAGGACTTCTTGAAGTTTCTTTTATTTCAATCTGTAGCCAGATCATCACTCTTCTTCCTCTGAAATATCTAAGCTCCATTTAATGATCAAGATTTTCAGAGGACATCTTCTTCATCGGGCAGTGCTTACTGACTTCGGGGACTGCTTTCTCTCATCCTAATCTCCAACTCACGTAGATCGTACAACAGAAGACAGGAAGGAGAGTTCATTTTCGGGTAGAGCTAGAAGCAGACTAAGGGAATTTGAGTATGGTTTTGGGCTATAAATAAGAGAATAAGCAAGCTAAAATTAAGAGGGGGAAAAAGGAAGGAAGCCCCCAATAAAAGAAGGTAGATTTGAATAAAGAAGGATTTTCATTTTTCAAGTCAGAATCATTTCTCAAAGTTTCAAGTTCTTTTTCTATAATTTCATTTTGATTTTTCAAAATCTCAAGCTCTTTTAAAACTTTGTTATAGTCATTTTTTAAGGAAGAATATTTGAGAAGAAATTTTTTTGAATCATTTAAAAGTAATTCAAATGCATATTGCAATTCTTCAAAAGTAAAAGGGATGTCAAGATTTTCTACCTCATCACCCGACTAATCATTTGCATAAAGTAGAGATTTGCAGACTAATCATTATCAGATTTGCTAACATCAAAAAAAGAAGCATCGTCATCACTCCATGTAGTAGCCATGACCTTCTTTTTATGCTTCTTCTTGGATGACTTTTGTTTGAGGAGAGGGCAATTTGATCTTATATGGCCTGGTTTCTTATACTCATAACTAGTAACTTGATTTTTTGCAAATTCTTTCTTATAGCTTTCTCCCTTGGATTTATGCCCATGACCTTAAGCTCTTCTATTGTAGTATTTGTACAGCCTCTTAGTTAGAAGAGCCATATCAGCATCATTGTTGAGGTCCACCACAAGCTTATCTCCATCATCATCATTGTCACAACGTGACGGATGGGGAAAATACCACCGTCGTGACCCTAATGGCAATAAGAGGGAAAATACAGAGATAAAAATTTGGAGTCGCCACCAATTAATTATAAGGATAATTGGGATCCTTTTAAAATCCAATAACTGGCCCTTGAAATCAGAGGATAGGCTCGGGAGTCTAATTACGTGTAGGGAAGGTGTTAGGCACCCCACAGCGTCAATCCCTAAGGATGGTTACCCTAAATTTGTTTGTGCTTAAAGATTATTGTTTGAATTACCCCTTTTTATTATTATGATTTAAGAAAAAATAAAGAAGTACAAAAATTAGACCTGTCTTACTGTGTAAGTGCCTACGTACCCTTACGGGATCAGGGTCCACGTAGTTCGAATTAATTAAATTAGAATTCGATTAAGATACTATGGGAAATTAGGATTCCACATAGAGTCAA
>JASKGM010093663.1:0-13072 GCA_034509205.1 Ceratonia siliqua
TCTAAGCTTTCTCTCTTGTTTCCTAATGTTAGAATGTGTGAAATGAAGTGAAAAAATGGATTTTTAAAGTGTATCAGTGCGCGCACGAGCTATGGTGCCCATTTTTGGGAGCCGTGGCGCTCAGCCCTAAATGCTGATTTTTGGCCTGAGCCGCAGCTTGGGTAATCTGGAGCCATGGTACCAACTTCTCTGGTGGCCCAAGCCATGGCTTGGCATTTCTGGAGTTACGGCCTTGAACCCTGGGTGAATTTTTTCACGTTTTGGGCACTGCGGCGCATTTTTGGGGCGCTGGGGAGCTGAACTCTTGGGTTTTTAGTTTGAAATTATGTAATTTTGAGTTCTTTTCCCCAAATACTTGCTTTTACATTGCTCCAAAGCATGTGAACATGACTCGCTTCTTCTCATAAAAGCATTTCCACTTCAAAACACCTACAAAACATGAAACTAAACTAAGAACACAATAAACTTAAGAACAAAGCGATTAAATGCAAAAGAATTCAACATAAAAATATGACAAAATATGCACTTATCAGCACAACCCCTTTTAGAAATTAATCTAGTTGAGCTCTTAAAATCTTTATTCATGTTTTTTTTAATATTGAATTTTAAGCTTTAGACCAAAATTATTAGCTTCATTTGGGCTCCCCTGAATCTCTCATTGTAAGAGTATTTCCAACAAAGTTTTAAAGCATCTATCTCCACCCTTTTTTTGTTTAAGGGAGAATTTATTTTCGCAAGTGGTCTTACTCGAAAAAAAAAAGATTGGATCTTAATATTCAAAATAAAATGGGGTGAATGAATTTCATACCATCCTTTCGATTTCCAAGTTTTTATTGATCAGTTTATTATTTATATATATGCATATATTTAGTGGAAATGATGTACACAAACGAAAACAAAATAAGAAGGAGACAATGACAAAATGAAATAAGGAAAGCGTTGAAGGGGAGAAAATCCTTTCTCCCACAACTGAGAACAACAAACTTTTTGTCTAGTATGTATACCAGATATTCGAGGAATGAAATAGACATTCAACATCACAAATCTCAAAATAGCCACCAGCTATATACAATTTATTGCAAATAAGTGGAACGAAATAGAAATACTGGAAAGCAAAAATACAAGCAACAGAATTTTCCCAATACCCATTCTGGTATTCGTGGGTTAAGATGGATTACACCTTACCCAGAAGACATTTCGAATAGAAAAATACCATCAATTCTGTAAACCAAAGAAATTAAATATACTACCCTTAAACCATTTTGATCTAGACTGATTAAAAAAGATATCTCAAACTCAAAAACATGAAAATATCATTTTAAACTTCCTATCCAATTAGAAATAAGAAAACAGAGGAGTAATCTCAAACAAGAAACACTGTGAATCACCTTGCCCCTTCTAACATTTCAAAAGAAATGAGGATTTCCTATTAGTCGTTTAATCCCTCTTTTGAAAAAAATTTTCTAAAAAGAAAAAGAACACTCATTTTTCTCTCTCTAAAATTTCAAAAGAATCCTCTAGTAAACAAAAAGAAAACTCGCCTAAAGTTTTTTTTTTCTCTCAGTTCAGCCTTTCGCTCTCTTTTCTTTCTCCTTTTGATCATTTTTATATAGCCCCCTCCTGAAGCCAAATCCTGTAGAGAACGGGGCTTCAACCGTCGGGGATCAAATTGGCATGCACCATGTCACGCATGAAGGTTATAGGCCGGTCAGCGCAGAATAGTAGAGGTGGCAATGAAGTCTTACTGCAAAGGTGTGAGAGATGCAGAGGAGAATAAGAGGAACAGCTAGAGCTCAGGTGCCAAAAGTAGAGAGACCGAGATGAGCAAATAGGAGATTACAGGGATATGGTGCCAGAAATAGAGGGGTAAAAGGTGTAGCATGCAGGAGCAGAGACGAACTCTGCTAGTAGAGGCTTAGGAGGCCAGAAAAAAAGGAAGGGGGGACCACAGGTATGGTAGGAGGAAAGGAAAGGGACACATAGGAGCAGAGGGGATTTAGTAATTTAGGGATTTAGGAGAAGGGGATCTAGGTTTTAGGGTTATCCGGGTTGGTCCGGGCGTGGGCTTGGAGCGTGGGTGGACTAGTTTAAGATTAGGCTGGACTCCCTTTCAATTTTTTTTGTGTGCACTAAGCTGCCAAACAAATGAGTTTTGGGCTTTTTAAGAATGCCTTTTTGCATGGTGATCTTTAGGAGAAGGTTGATATAGAGCAACCACCAGGGTTTGTTGCTAAGGGGGAGATTAGTAAAGTCTACTGACTATGCAAATCATTATATTGGTTGAAATAATCCCCTCGAGCTTGGTTTGGGAAGTTGAGTAAAGTGGTCCTTGAGTTTGGCTTAAACATGAGTAGTTATAATCACTATGTATTCTACTGAACTTCCAGTGCTATGTATATTATGATGTTGGAATATGTGGATGATATTGTAATAATAGGGTATTGACACACTTAAGAGCTTCCTTCAATCCAAAATTTCAGACTAAAGACTTGGGCTACCTGAAATACTTTTTGGGAATTAAAGTAAGTCGTAGCAAGAAGGGTATCCTCTTATCAAAGAGGAAATATATCTTAGATTTATTGACTGAGACAAGATTACTTGGAGCCAAATCGAGTAAGACTCTTATGGCTCTAAATTTGTAACTCACAACAGATGATAGTGAATTATTAACTAATCTAGACAGATATTGATGACTAGTTGGAAAGTTTAATTATCTCACTATTACTCGTCCTGACACCAAATTTGCAATTAGTATTGTAATCCAGTTCATGGCGTCCTTTCGCTCTGTTCACTAGGATATTATGCAAGGTATTTTAAGGTATCTAAAGAATACACGACAGAAGAAGGCTTCTTTATAGTGATCATGGGCACTTCAAAATTAAAGGCTTCTCTGATGCTAATTGGGCTGGGTCACCAGTTGAGAGGAGATCCACATCTAGATATTGTGTATTTGTGGGAGGAAATCTTGTATCTTGGAAATATAAGAAGCATAATGTGGTGGCATGATCAAGTGTAGAATTTGAATATCGAGCCATGGCCCAAGCTACTTGTGAACTACTGTGGGTAGTTCAATTGTTAAATGAGGTTTGTTTTAGAAGTTTAGGCCCTATGAAGTTATGGTGTGATAATCATGCGGCTATTCATATTGCCACAAATCCAGTTTTTCATGAGAGGACAAAGCATATAGAGGTTGATTGTGGAAACTAGAAAATAACTTGTTGATGTCTTTACTATGTCACTTAATGAGTCCCGGGTCAAATGTATTTGTAACAAATTGAGCATGGTTGATATATATGCTCCAGCTTGAAGGAGAGTGTTATCAGTTATGTTTAGTATTTATGTGTGTCATGATTGATGCCCTAGTAGGCTTAGGCCTACTATCTTTAACCTAGGTGTTACCTATTATTTTATTATAAGTAGACACACTGGGGTCCTGACTAGAGTAAGTTAGTAATCCCATTCTTATTTTCTTCTTTCATTTTACATATGTAACTGATTAATTCTTTAAGGTCTACCACTTGGTCTTCATATGTACTAGAACTTTGTGCTGTCCTTTGGAACCTGTTTCTGACATTGCATCTTTCACTTGAGTGATTTTTTAGATAAAGTTTTAGCACATGCATTATTCTTCTCATGCTTTCTCTATAAATTAACTGGATAATGTGCATTTAAATCCAAGGAATTATGCTTGGTTCTATAGCTTGGAATCTTGGCTTGTTCAAGAAAAATTTAGTATTACAATAATGGATTTGTCTTGACACTTTTAATTTAAGTTATCTTATTACACATTTTGTAGACTTCTATAGGATAGTAATATATTAGGACAAATTTCCTGAGTTTGGGAGAATCCAAAAGCATAAAACTCTTGATCTGTTTGATAATTTCTATACTAGTCAACTTCTTGATCGTCTATTGATAAACACAATTTCTATACATTAGTTAACCCCCATATTTAATCTTTTAAACCTCTTATGTCCTTAATTGATTAGGCTTGGCCACATTTTATGAGTTTGGGTTCCAATTGGGCTTAATTGTATTTTTCAGCATTACTGGGAATTTTACACTACTTCTGTATTTTAGGCATAACTTGGGTTCTAGACATCTGAGAATCATGAATTTTACCTTGGAGAGAAATCCCTACAACTTTGATGCAAAGATACAAGGTTGAATTAGATGTCTATCAGGCTATATTAAAACCTGGAATTCGGAACAGAGATGCTGTGGCTGGAACTTGGACAACATGCAGAGATTGAACCATATATTGGGATGTAGGTGTCATATGGGGCTGAAACCGATGCCATTGGATACCTGAGACATAAAAATTCAAAAAGTGGCGTTATGATGGTGTTCACGGCCCTTGAAATTGGCTAATGAGCCCAAACAACTATTAAGAGTAAATTGGGCCTAACTCTCTCATCCTGAGCCTGATTAAGGCAAATTAGGTGTCCAATTAAAGCTAAGAGAAAGGGGGTTAATTCTAACCTAAGGGCAGACTTGGATTATATATTTTAAAGACACTTATAAGGCAGGACAGCAGCAGAACGTGGGGGGCAGATAAGTTACGTTTCATTCTTTCTTTTGCTTAATTAGTTTTCTCTCTATGTTTTCTTTACTTTTCTGAAAATTTTCCCTCTTTTTCATGGAGGGCTAAACTTTTAGTCAATCCTAGGGATTGACATCTTGATGTGAGATTCAATTTTAATTGTTTTTACATTCAAGTATTAATTGAATTTCTTTTCTTCCTCTTTATCTAATTCTGATTGAGTTGCTTAATTGATTGGAATGTTTATATGATAATTACATATTTATCATATGTTAAAAGAGGGCTACAGAGATTAAACAAGGTAAAAAAGGTATTTGGTGAATTGTTTAGCTTGGTTGGATTCTAGTTTCTAAATTAATTTGGGATTAGATGGATGCTCAATTTGTCTAACCTTGATTAGTTGAATTCTAAATATTTATCTAGTGGTGGATCCATGGATCATCTTGAGGCTTCTTGATGTGATCTAAAACCAAGAATTTAGTTAATAATTGAATGAGTCCATAGTGATAAAGGATAGATTAAAAAATCAAGAATAGTTAATTTCCTAGGATTGGTTATTTTCCTAATTTAGTTCACCATATTAATTGCTTCTGAATAATTATTTTTACAAAAGCCCTTTCACCCTATTTGTTAACCTCTTGATTTTATTGCATAATTAAAGTGATCCAAGGGCTCGACCCGGTGTTATCTTATACTGCAAGTAATTTTGGTGAATAAAAAAAAACTAATATAATCTGATAGCCTCAGTAGTTATCATCTACCAAAATGAAGAGTCTCCAATAACTATAATTTGAAGAATTCGATGAAGTCGAATAGATTTTTGCTAAATTTGTCTGTTGTAAGGGAGAAGTAGCCAGATAGTTTTCTTATGCAGTTTCTTCCCTGTCAAAATGTGATAATTGGCATTTAAATTGTAGCCAAGAAGCTAAATAACGAGTCTTTTTGGAGTAAACATTTACTCTTTAGGTAACATAATCTGACTTGCCTTTCTGATTGTCTTTCCTCTTTTACCAATCTTGATTCTGACATTTGAATCTTTGACTTGAATTGTTTTAACATTTATCTCTAATTTCACCTAACACCTTTTAAATTTCTAAATTATAATTAGCTCATTAGCATAATTGCACTCACTAAGTATAACATTTTCATCTTGTTTGGTTATTTAGAAAATATTCCTTATAGCCTCTCACCTAGGTTGATTCTTTCTTTCCTTGTCTTTCTCTTTAGTTATTATTTTTTTCTTGGTCATTTTGAATTTCTTTTAATTATTTCCAAATATCTCTATCTCTATCCTTTGTCAACCATTAGAGCACTTTATCATTTAATCACCCCAAGTTTTAACACTCAAATTAGACAAAATTATAGATTGACTACTTGTGGTGAGCATTTTAAAAGCCAACATGAATAAATATATAGCCAATGTAAGACTCTATGGTAGAGAGAGTAATAACCCCACTGATCCAGGACAATCCATCCCATCCCTTGTACCCTTCTCTCCAAGTAATAACTGGAGATATAATTGTCATCACTATTTACAGTTCTTTTTGGCTGGTTTGTTCTCCTTCATATGAATTATTTGTTATATGTTGATTTCACCCAACCTGATTCCTTCTTTCCTTGTCTTTCTAGTTATTTTTTTTTATCATTAAGTTATTTTTTTTATCATATTCATATTTCCTTGTTATTTTTTTTTTTATCTTTTTGGCTGATAGAACGTAATATCTATACTTCAACAAATTGGTTTAGATTTAGTTACATGTCTCATTAGCAGGGTGAGTAGTTCTAAAAGCAGTTGAGGTTAAATTCTTGGGTGAATTATGAATATGAAATTTGATATGAGTGCTTTACAATGTATTGGATGTGTTAGGTTTGTGGACAAATTGTAGGTTTTTGTTAAAGTATGAATTATGGAAATATTAATTTTACCTATGTTATACAAGTTTTTTTTTTCGTGCTAGTACAAACTCTTGTTACTAGATATTCCTTCCATAATTTAAAAAAAGTATTAAGATGCATAATTGCAGTAAATAGCTTAATTGCAGTTTTGGACCCATAGTTTGTAAAAGTTGCAATTTTGATCCCTCTAGCTTTACCCTAAATAATTTGATCCCCGTTGTTTCAAAAAGGTTGCACTTTTGGTCCCCCTATTAACTTTCTATCTATTTTTTAATGGAAATACTAACGTGGACGTTCAAAAAGTCAACTGGATTATAGAAAAATGACACATCACCTCATTAAAATATCACATCATCCCCCCACATCACCTAATTTGGAGGGGAGGGAAATTTGGGGATTAAGGTTAATGTGGCAAAGAGGTAATGTGGGGGGGTTGATGTGACATTTTAATTAGGTGAGGTGTCATTTTTTTGGAGTTCAATTGGCATTTTGAATGTCCACGTCAGCATTCTCGTTAACAAATGGATGGAAAGTTAATGGGGGGACCAAAAGTGTAACTTCTGCATGACGTTATTCAGAAGTTGAAACTAAGGGACCAAAATTGTAACTTTTGCAAACTAAGAGAACCAAAACTACAATTAAGTCTAAATAGATTAAATTTTCTGCATGACATTATTCCAAACTTACATTTGTCATGAAACTTTGATTGTTTTCATGTAATACAATTGCTTCCTAGCGATTGTCTATCAAGTTTAACTTGATGCTTCTGTCCTTCCAGCAGAATCTGTGTTACATATTGCACAAAATAGTAAGAATATTTAAGCTATCATTTTGCCTATACCTATAGCCTTGTGTCATTTTGCCTATACTTATAGTTCTGCATGTTGATATTAATGTTCTCTTAAGTTGAATTTTAGCCTTCGTTTGATAGGTGATTGAGTCATTCTTGATTTGTAGGACTTTTGTTTTTCTTTAGTTTCATGCGTACTTTTGATATGACATACAGTAATGTTTATAGATATAAGCGTTGGTTCAAGATCTGGTGAATTTTCATCTGACCAAAAAATTTCTTACCATCCTTTGTTGACTAGAACATTTACAATAGTTCTCTAACGACTTTTATGGATAGCGTCTTTTTGGTTTTCGTTCATCTTATGTCTCCACTTTTTATCCATCCTCTGACAATCTTTTCAACAATCATCTAGTTAATTATTTTTGCAATTCTTTGATCATTTTCTCTGTTCATGAATCATTCCAGCCACTCTTCACACTGTGTATCATACCAGCAATGCTTTTCTCCAATTGTGTATCATTCCTGGTGTGCTTCCCACTGTGCAATGGTACAACATTCTAGGCGCTCTTCCCACTGTGCAGCAATGCTTTTCATTAGATAGACATCACATCTACTGAATTTTTGAGTTTCTAGCCATTATCAGAACTGTGTTTGCCATTCCATCCAAGTCATTTTTGGGCTGCCAACCTTATTTCCCGAAAGTTAAAGGGAGTGTTAGAGCTGATGATTGAGTTGTTTTATTTTACTTTGTTGTTCTTTACTGAAGATTTTGGAACTAGTAAGAGATTGTGTTATTGGGTGCCTGGTGAGGAACCCAAGTAGTGTAAACTAGCATGGAGAAGATTGTGGGTACTACTTAGGAGAAATAAGGCAAAAACTTCTAAGAGCTATATGGTGTTAGACAATGTGGCTAAGGAGAGCAATTACTCAAATGGCAAAGGAGTCACTCAAGGGAAGCATGTCAAAATTTTGAGAGTTTGTTTAATGAGGACATTGTCAAAAAAAGTGCTAGATGGTTAAGTTCTTCAATGATTGAATTATTTTATTTGGTTATATTTTTTCTTTCTTTTAATTGGGTTTTATTTGGAATAAGTTAAAGGTTGAATAATCTTTATCTTGAGGCGGGAGTGTTAGAATTATCTTCTAATTTGGATAGTCTTCTAGTTTTATTAATTTTCATGTCTTAGTTTATCTCTAAGAGTTTATCTTGTAATTAGATTCCATTTCTAGTATTATAAATAAAAGGAGCTACAAGGGCTAATTTACTTTGGCCTCTCAACCTTTGTTGAACCTTAAATTTCAACAATTTCAATGTTATAAACATGTAATGTTTATAGTATGTTTGATTATGTTAAATTATTAATACTGTAACATAAAAATTGTAAGTGCCTATTGTCATATTACAAATTTAAGTGCTTTGTATTAATAATAAGGAAAAGCTGGCCAACATGGGAACACTTAATTTGAGGATTAAGACAATAATTTTGTAATTACTTTACTTATAGTAAATATAAAATGTTAATAACTGAATAAAAATTGAGTCTTCAATAACATGTAAAGTGTGATTATAAGTTTTGACTTATAAATGATAATTTTATTTTTATGATAGATAATTATAATGTTAATAATATATTAAATGTTATAATTTATTTTCCTTAATTGAGTGATAAGGCATACTTAACTATTTGAGCTTATAATATATATATATATATATATATATATATATATATAAAGATGAGGAAATATGCACTTTATATTGAAAGATTCGAAGTTTACAAATATGATAAAAAGTTATTAAAACTTACAAAGTAGGCTAAAATCAAGACTTGAACATTGGAAGCTCGAAAACCTTAAATGAGTACACATTTTCACTCTTCTTGCTTGAAAAATCTCTCTGCCTAATTCATGATACAATGATCTATTTATAGAGATGTTGAGCCTATTCTTTTTTGGACTTCAAAGGGTTCAGAGTCCACGTAGAATTCAAATGTGTTGGAGTTCAGATTTTGCGTAAAACATGCTTCTAACAAGATTCTTTCTTTTTGTCGTGTAGGTACCCAAGCTTTTACTTGTTCTTGCTGACATTTTGCTTCCCTGTTGGTTTGCTTTGGTGTTTTGTGTCAATGCTCTGCACTAGCCAAGTTATGCTAAATTATTGTGCTCTATTCTATAGTAATCATCCTCGTTTGGTGGGGTAAAGTTAGACGTTGCATCATCTTGATCTTGATCTATTAATGGTACATTATCTAACAAGGCCTTTATTTTTTGTGTAAATTCTTCTTGAGTAGTAGCTATTGTCAGTTCTATCATAATTTATTTTAGTGCTAGAAATTGACTGATGTGTTGGCTGGTTTTGTTAATTTATAATGGGTTCTGCTAGTACCATTTTAAAATGGTATCTTTGCTAATTAATTAAGCATTAAACTAACTCCACTATTTTATACTAATTTCTTTAACTACCCATAGTGTGGTTGGTGAATGAAGCTTTGTTGTTATTGTGTAGTCCCAAGCCACTATCAAAGTGACTCCAAAGTTAATGACAAAATGTAGAAGTTGGGTGCCTTCTACAAATTTTACATTACTTTTGAATAACTTATAGGAATCTAATACATATTGAGGGAAAACCTTTAATGATGGTCCAAAGACATAGAACCAGTCTAAAAACAATTGTGGAAAGGATGTGATGCCTCTTCTGAACCATATGAACCATGAATGTGATGCTGGCTAGAGATAAATAATATTGTATCATGCTTTTGATAATCCAAATAATCAAATCCTTGTGGGTTGTATTTGCAGGTGAAACTCCTTTGAGTGTATATTGACATATACCATTATGAGGGGGTGAGAATTTGGTTACTTTTAATTTTTGAGTACATGATTCTTTGTGAGTTTTTTGGTTCATAATGATGAGTTAAAGTTACTGATTATGTGTCAACTAGAATAAATTCATAATAAGTATGGTCTTGTCCTCTTTTTACTGGTCATCACGCTTGCACTCTTTCTTTCCCTGCAAAAACTCTCTTGTGAGGAAGTCAGGAAGAGCATCTTGTTCTCCTTTAATATGCTAGATGGTGAAATCAAAGCATGATAATATAGCTTGCCATCTGGTAAAAACATTTTGAAACCAAATTTTGAACATCTTTTTGTAAAATATCTTCGGTGGCTTTACAATCTATTTTGAGTAAAATCATTTTACTAAATAAATCATCTTGAAATTTAGTAATGCATAAAACTAATGATAAAATTTATGTCCATGATTGCACTTTGCTATCCTAACTCACATGCGCTACGCAATCGTGGCAGTCCAATTCAACTGCACTAGATCCGCACACATAAAATTTCTCTTTTGATAGTTGAATACTTCTGTTGAGAATCAGACCAAGTCCTCTAATGGTATCAAACTACTTGTTCTTTTTGTGGAGTATGGTAACAATTGTTTGAGTATTCCACCATACCCTATGTCAGATATATCAGCTTCTACAATCATAAGGGCTATTGAGTTTGGAATACCTAAAGAAGGAAGACTCTTGATATTTGATTTTAATTGTTGGGCCACTATTGTCATTTGCTAATTCCAAGCTGGAGGATTTTTCTTTACCCTTTTGAATAAAGGACTGCATATAGTTCTAAGATTTGGAATAAAATCTATTATGTAATTAAGGCATTCTAAAAATATTTGTAATTAAATTTTGTCGTTGATTTTATTAGGAAATTTTTTTGGGAATTCTAATGTTTAGCTAATTAGAGTAATATTTCCCTGATAAATATGACATCCTAAAAATCTCACTTTTGTATGAAATAATTTCATTTTTTTTTTGCAGGCACTACTATTCCAGTTTTTTTAGTTATGTTACAAAATTGATTGAGATGATTAAAATGATGTTCTATTGAATTAGAGAAAACTAAAACATCATCTAAGTACACTATTATGAATTTTGTATAAGGGTTTCTTTTATACGAAATAATTTCATTTTTTTTTTGTAGGTACTAGTATTCCAATTTCTTTAGTTATGTTATAAAATTGATTGAGATAATTAAAATGATGTTTTATTGAATTAGAGAATACTAAAACATCATCTAAGTACACTATTGTGAATTTTGTATAAGGGTTGAATATGTCATTCATGATATTTTGAAATTCTAATGGTGCGTTTTTTAGCCCAAATGTCATTACGTTCCATTCGTAATGCTTGAATGGTACTGTAAATGTTGTTTTGTACTTATCTTCTTTTACTACTTGAATTTGATAATATCCTGATTCCATATCAAAATTTGAGACTATTGAAGCATTCCAAATTCCTCCTATTAGATCTTTTTTGCTTGGTATTAGGTATCCAATCCACTTAAGAACATCATTGAGAGGTTTATAATTTATTACCATTGTTGGTGCTCCTATTTCTATTTCTGTGTGATTTTTCACATAGAAAGCTGGACAGCTCCAAGGTGCTTACTAGGTCTAATTAATTTTTTGTCTTAACTATTCTTGTACTTCTTTTTACAACATTCTAATGTTTCTTTATTCATTTGAATTGGTCTAACTTTTGTTGGGATATTTCTTTCATCAAAATCTTTTTCATGTGGTTATGTTACTATATGCTTCTTTTGTTTCCAAAAGTAGGCATTCAGATGTTCTGTACTTATTTCTTTTTTAAAATTTTGCTACAATTGTTGTATCCTTTCATGTATTTGAGGTTTGCTTTTTTGTTCGTCTATTCTCTCGTAATGTATTTCTTTGTTGAGCATTTTTATGTGATTATATTTTATTGAAATAAGGTTTATTTGTGATACTGCTACTTGTTGTAATATATTAACATCACTAATATAAGGTCATATGATAAATTTGAAACTTATTTCTTTTCCTAGTGCTAATATTGTTATTCCTACCATCGTAACTTGGAAGGGTATATTGTAATTAAGAATGGAGTTCTTAAAAGTATTGGTTCACTAATTTTTTTTTACTAGTACAATAGTAGTTTTAAAACTAGTTTTATCATTGCATATATGTACTTTTGTTAACTTATAATTTATCTATAATTTTGTTCCATTAGCATTGGTTAGTTGTTCTTTTGTTTTTTCATAATATTAGGTTGGTATTAAGCCTTCTTGTATAGGCCTGTCAAATTGGGCTAGGCCCGCCGGGTTGGCCCGCCCAGCCCAATAAAAATAGTGGGTTGGGTTAAAAATCCCAACCCACCCAAATTGGTGGGTCAAGCCAACTTGGCAGGACGGGGCGGTTACCCGCGGGTTGTTGGCAAAAACGCACCGTTTTGGACCAAAGTCCAAAATGGTGCATTTTGAAATGAATAATAACAACATTGCCCAGCCCTAGTGCGGTTCTTGACTCCTCAACCTCGACTCCCTCAGTCCCTCGGCCTCTATCCCGATATCCCTTATCCCCTGATTCCCCTCTTCATTCTTCAACGCGAAATTGTTCGCCACTCCACCAATTGCCACGCCAGTCTTCAATCTTCATCTTCTGGCCTTCAATTCACTCAATCGCTCGTGCTGTCATGCACCCACCACCATCAGACTAAAGTTGGCAGCCACTTCACACAATCATACTTGGCCCACTTTAGCAAGTCAGCGACTTAGTAATGAAGGATTCAAAGGACTGAAGTTACTGGCTAGTGCACCCACCGTCCCACCGGCTATCGACCACTAGCCACTCAGCGACGAGCACGACACAACGCACATCTCCAAAGCTTGAAGGTTGAAGCTAGACGCTAGTACAGTAGTATGTGTAATGTGTTTTTTCTGTTTTAATGTTTTATTTATTTTTTGTTTATTAATCAATTTTTGTTCTCATTTTGTTTATAATTTAATTTTACGTAGGTATTTTT
>JASKGM010093674.1:0-13069 GCA_034509205.1 Ceratonia siliqua
CATTTTCTCTGCGTTTTCCCTCACGCGCCCCAAAGTCATAAAGCGATGGCTTTTCACCGGCCGTCACGTTGTGACATCATCATCACTCTTGTTGCGTGTTTAATTCCAGGGATGGTGTAGTGAAGGTTGATGGCGAGTAAGTGCCTTACTTGCTCCATATCAAGACTCGTGATTCTTCCTTTAACACTTGAGATTCCAGTGTTATTGAACATGATGTCTAGATGCCTTTTCCATGAGAGTGAAAGCTTAAGAAATTGCCACGTCATCAAGATATTGCCACATGTTTGTTAACTCCACGTCATCAATTTTGTTAAGTGCCTCTGACGAAATGATCAAATTGAAGAGAGAAGAAACATTGAGGGACTAAATCGAGAGGTTTGAACATTAAGAAACTAAATTGAGAGGAAATACATCTTTAAATGACCAAATTGTTAATTCATTCATTATTTATTAATTCTGACTTGTTTTTTGTTCAAAGTTATTGGTCTTTTCTCCATAAATTGCTTTTGTTCCACTCGGTATCCCAAATTTGAGGATCCAAATCTGATCATGTTAGGAGCGCAACATGACCTGTCATGTCAGTATTGTGGCCATCTATTCATTTTTGGATAGTCAAATGCGTATTTATTTTATTTACACACAAACAAAATTTAATTATATTTACATGTAAATAAAAAAAAATGTCCATCATAGCTGTCCAAAAGTGAATGGATTGTTACGGCTTTGTTAGCATGAACAATCATGTTGTTTACTACCATGACCGAATTCATTTTCTAAATTTGAGGCATACTTCTCCTTTTGACTAAGGAAGGGGGCTTGAGCCCAAAAAGAATGAGCTCAATTTTATAGAAATGGTTAGGTTTTGCTATAACGGTATTACCTTTTTCTCTATATTTTTCATGTTTAATGAATGAATGTTTTAAAAAATATATTCTTGAAGATTTAGTTGATATGTGCTAAAATCTATATTAGATTATCATACTTGGGTGCTTCTAATATTAAAAAAAGTTGTTCTTTGATGATAAGCTATTGTTTAATTTAGATATAATATTCAAGGAGCTTACCCATATTTTTTTCTTTAATTTAATCCATTTTATTATCTACTTTGTTAGTTGCTAGAGTTCATATATAAATGATTGTCTAAAGATCAATTAATTCCAAAACATTGTTATTTCATTTGTGATGGAAATATGTTTATAAGTAACATCCACTAACCTTCCTTAAAGTTTTAAAAACATATCCTTACACTTTTATAAATTTACATTTCACATTTCTTTTAGTTTTAAAATATTTATATTAATTTTTTTATTATAAAATTTTAAAAACATTAAATCTACTTTTTAATGATTTGTTGTATTAAGCTCATTGAAAATGTTTTATATTTTATTAAATTTTTTATTATAAAATTTTAAAAACATTAAATATATTTTTTAATGATTTGTTGAATTAAGGTCATTGAAAATGTTTTTAGAAGAAAAAATATATTTAGGGCAAATTTTATTAAAAGATGAGAGGTTTCTGTATAAATTAAAATTAAAGAGAATATATATGTAAGTTTTAAAAAAACATTGGGAGGCAAAACTGTAAAAGAAATTATATTTTCATACTTTTCTTTTTCAGACCCTTCCACACCTTATTTTTCACCATAGATATAATATAAAAAAATAGTAGATGTGATTCATAAATGATTAATAGATAATAATAAAATAATATATATGAGAGGAAGTGTGGGAGAAGTGTGAGAAAGAGGAGTGTGGGAATATCATTTTTTAAATTGAAAAATGACTTTTAACTGATAAAATTACTGAAAATGACATGTAGAATTATTTTTTTATATAGTGTTAGGATAAAAAAAAATTTAAATAAAATTTAGAAATTATATTTTTTGGTAAAATTAAAATGAAAATTTTAAAATAATAATTTTTAGCTAAATATTGTTATGTGTGAAATTTAGAATTATGATTTTAGGAAATTTTAAAATTTTAAAAATAATCAAGTTTTGGAATGATAATGGTTTACAAAATAAATAAGTTTTGGATTACAACTAATAAATAATTATAATCATATAAAAAATTTATTTTTACTTAAACGTATTTATGAATTCAAAATATTTACTAATTAATTAATAATTGACAATTTTAAGAAATGATTTGTGGCTTGCTACTTAAAAAATAATTGCACGTGACACACAAATATTATAAAATATATATAATAATGTATGTTCTTATAAGCACATGACACACTATACAATATTGTCATGATCGAATTAATTGATTATTAATGGAATCTTTAGTTCATTCCATGAAAATAACATATTCTTTAGTGACCTGTCTCGCTTCACATTTATCATCCCCTTGATTATGTTGCTCTTGTGAGCTATCAATAATCTTAAAGAGTTCAAGAAGATCTAGATTAGCATTCATTCTTCTAATATAATTGTGAAGAGTAAAACATGACCATATGATAGCAAATTGTTTTTTGAGTTTAAAGTTTGTCATCTTTTACAATATCTCTCATATAACTTTACAAATTCTAAATGTTATTTTGATGACACACCTCAAAATTGAGTGATAGTAGTTAAACTTTACATTATGAGATCTAAATCCTATAAGACCTAGCCTGAACATAGGAATATGATATATTGTGTTTTTGTATGGTCATAGGGATCCCTTAATCATAGGTAGTATTTTCCTGTAATAAAATTTAAATATTGGAAACAAATTTATATTTCATCATCTAAAAAATCAATAACAAAACACAAGAGTTATAACCTTCAAGTATGTGAGGAAAATTCGATTATGGATTCCATAAAGTATTCATCAAACTTTTTTTGTTATGTGCTAAACCTTCTCAACCCACATTTGTATAAGTGAAGCACATATTAAAATCACAAACTGCAAGAACATTGCTAGTTGTGGTTTTATTTCTTCCAATGAAACGTATCCTCTTATTAGGAGGGGCAATGATATCGATATAGGTGCCATAAATAACTCCTATACAGTCCTTAAAGTAAGGCTAAAGGTGTTCATCATGCATAAAATAATCAGGAGCATCTCTAAACATATAATCAGTAGCTTTATAATTTGTCCTCTTAATCTCTCAACATATTTTAATATATTATGGAACTATCTCGATACCGTACACCAAATCTTTGAAACCTCTCTTGAACATTTTTAGAAGATGCTACACGACTAAATGTGTACAGGAACATAGTTACGACCTCATCTACTTAAACATGAACTGTTGGTTGCAATCCATAATTTTGGATCAAGTTTATCACAAAACTCTTAAAGATATGCTTCCTCATCTGGAATTGTTCAAAAAATTGATTCTTATTTCTTTTCTTCAATTCATCAACCTATTTATGTCTTGTAAGGATAGATGGTCCTTTTTCAATTTTATGTAGATATTTTGTACTGTAACCTGCTACTAAACCATAAGCCAATCTAGATGCATTTAAAATTCATTTCATATTTTCATTCCAATGATGATATGCATTTTCAACAAGTTTAGTATCTGAGTATGGATTATCGAACATCCTGTGCAAATAAACACAAGTTCTATCAATAACTAATGACCAATACAAGATATAACAAATGTAAAACATTAATCCTCAAATGAAAGCCATGTTCAACATAAAACATACATCCTGAATTAAAAATCATGTTCAACATAAAAATAAATCTAGTACAATATATAAGAAAAATAAGATAACAAAATAGTCATCAAAGCGTAATACATTGATATCACTTATAGTTTCTCGTCTCTTCCATTTGAAATGTGTTCGGCCATGGAATAACTAAGTCAGGACTAGTTTCCATGAATGTAACAAACATCTCTCTATTGGTTTTGTCTCACAAGATGCAACTAGCCAACAAGTATAAAGGGATGTTTCGCTCTAACCCCGGAATAATATTAAGCAAAGTAATACATCTAGCCACACTGTAAGGATCGTCTGGTCTTATTGTGATAGTTGTCGTAGTTGATGCTTCATTGATGTTATCAACAAGTTGATTAAGGGAATTTTGTATATTTTAGACTGCCCCAACCTTTTTATCACCTTGCCTCCGTCTCTTACTCTTCCTCTACAGATTGTTCGAGACACCAGGTGTATTCTCAATAATGTCATCCAAGGGATGTTCATTAGCATCCTTTTCACCCTCTGTAGCATGAGATACTGCATCATCACTAACATTTTGGTCATTTTGTTTCTTGAGTGACATAGGATTCCTAGGAGGTATATAAACATAATAACCGGTTGCAACCACATCATTGAAGCATCTTTCCATCAAACCAAGGCATTTTCGACCTTGATCATTTCAATTCAAATATTTAGGATTCTCGTGTAAATCAAATGAAGAAGAAATTATAAATAAACTGTAAATAATTACCTATGAGAGTTGGATTCATTGAATTATTTAAAAATACATACTTTATCCTTTGCGGCTTACCATTTTAAAGATGCTATGACAGTTTACTTGATTAAATCTCATTCAAGACCTGTCTCTTTCTCAACCAGCCTTGTCAACAACCCGAATTCTTGTTTCAAAGCATCCCATCTATTTTTCATTTTTTTTTCATGCTTGTAACCTGTCTCTTAGTAAACTTTTCAACTATATTATTTCACCATTTTTTAGTAAAATGTATGTGAGGTCTATTACCAGCTTCAATCTCCTCAATATACACTTTTAAGAACACCTCAGTATTCATTTCATTTTGCCTTGTCTGGTAGGCCTTGGGAGGTAGCTTTGGTGCTATTATAGTAAGGTATGAAGCAATCAAATGCAATATTTTTAAATGGGAGTACAGTAGAATACAAATAAGAACTTCATTTCAATGACAAATCATCAATTTAAGATAATCAGACGTGTGCCCAAATATTATTTTCCTAATGATATTTGCAACTTTGGGCTGACTCACATAACTAGAACTATGCATAAATGTAACATCTCATATAGGCATTTAGCTTGGTAACTCTTTTTATTAACTAAAACATCAAGAAAACTTACCATGAAATGAAAATCCTCTAGTCATGGCTATACCCATATACCTAAATTCAATACAAGAAAGGAAGTATCTTGTCAAGAAATGGATGATAATGTTTTGATGAAGGCAGAGAATGCGTAAGATTCCAATAGTTTGGTTTAAAAATAACACAGAATATGTGAATATATAGGCTTTAACTATATCTCATCACTTGTTAGTGTCACAACTGTTGTGGCCACGTAAATATATATTAAAGACTGTGTATAAGTAGAAAAGGTTGGGGTGAATGGATGATGTGGTTGAAATGAACAAACAGTTTAACTTGTTAGATGAGACATGGGAGTAGACAGCTAGGAATTTTAAAACATGACAACCTAAAATCAGTTTGACAAATGCATAGTCATGATTAAGTTCAAAGAAATAGTAAAAGTAAAGAAAGCAATTATTTAATCGTAGTACAACCAAACAAATCGTAGGAAATTACCAAATTGTTCAGACATCAATGAGAAGACCATCACCACATCTTACTACTTAGAATGAAATCCCCTGGCCAAATTAAATAAGGTAAGAGTAATGAACATCATCACCATAATGATATTATCCCTTTAAAGTACAAGGTTGTTGTAAAAATGAATCAATGATGAGATTACTCAACTATACCAATAATTATCACACCACTCAACTCAATTATACCAATAATTAACATGGGGTACACTATCACTATTCAAGAAAAGCAACAGTAAAAATGAGCAAAAATTGAGAAAAACATATATGATAGTGATCCCATTACACTGAACTTGTTTCCTAGTTTTCATTCCAATAGTGATTGAATATATGGGAAAGAAAAGCAAATGTATAAATCAGTATTCAAGAAAAAGTAGAAAACCCTCAAATTCTTCGTTCACTATTCAAAAAACCCCCTAAAATTCTTAGTTTACGAAGAAGATCAGAAACCTCCAAATTCTTCATTACCATCACCAAATCAAGAATTAAAAATCTCCAAAGTTTGCATTATATTCTAGAATAGAAATTGCAAGGAAGAAAGGGAACCTTACCTGCTCAGAAGATCGAGGAGTGTCCACGGCGAGTTTCTAAAACTGGGAGATGGCTCGAGCAACTAAGAGTCGAGGGAAGGAGGGTAATCCGAGATATGATTGAGGAGGGACCCTCTCTCTCTTTTTATGGGGATCAAGTGAAGAAGTTAAAAAAGTTTCCTTCTCATTTAAGTTAGATATCTTCTTTTGAATTAACTTTTCCTTTTTTGTATAAGTCAATCCAAACACCTAAAATTAATTCAATTTTTTTTTTGAAAAAATGGCATTCTTCTCAACTTCAAGGAGAACCAAACGGGGCTTATTCACATTGTAACAAGAATTTATAAAATAAAAAAATTAAGACTAAGTCTTTAAAACTAATATAGTTAAAATTTAAACATGTAATAATACACTTAATTATATATAATATATACTTATTTCCACAACTTTAGATTAATCCTTTGTCACGCCCCAATTCTGGATACGTGACCGGCATAGGAAACCACCAATATGATGACATCCTACAAGTCTTCAAATGTACATATGCTTTAACAATGACAATACAACACCAATGCAAGACCTCTACTAACATCAAACCATGCATTTTGATTTTAATTAATTTTTTTTCTTTAATAAATTTCATAGGAGGTCATGACATCCTTTGAGTTCATTATTTAATAATTATTACTATAAGTAGATTAATATATTATGAAAAATTACCTTAGGACTTTCATCAAGAAGAAGTTGATTTGTAAAATATGTTTCTAAAAAAAGAAAAATAAAAAAAAGTAGTTAAAAAATTGTCATATAAGTCAATGGAATCAATGATTTTGGTAACTTCTAATAGTTCTCCATATATTTTACTCAAGTAAACAATTTTGTTGTACATAAGTAATCTTTGTTTCTGTTTCTTTGCGGGATGACATCAGATTCAGTCTTTCCATGTTGGAAGGAATCAGAATAAATTAGTGGTGTTTTCTCAGGGGAGTTGTTTATAATTTTTAAAATTATAAATTTTAGTTTTTTAATTTTTTTATAATTTTTATTTTAAAAAATAAGTTAAAAGAATTTTAAAAAGTTTAAAAGTAAAATTAAAATTAAAAATAATTTTAATAAAAAATATTTAAAAATAAATAAAAAATAAAGTAAAACAACAACAACTAAATAAAAATAATTATTTTCATTTATTTTTTTATTTTTTATATTCTTTTAAATGATTTCTTAAAATAAAAAATATAAAAAAACAAAAAAAAAACTTAAGAATTAAATTTAAAAAATAAAAAACTGCTCCTGAATATTATTATTGGAGTAGCTTAGAATCCCTTTTTTTTAATTCAATCATATCACATCATTTATATTATAAAAATTTAGATTGTACTTAATATTTATTTAAATTATTGATTATATTATTATATCAATATTTTCTAATTACATAATTGAATCCACACTCGTTTTTCTGGAAAAGGAATAATCAAATACCAGTATCACAAAAATTTGATGGCATTAATGAGTAATGATACTCCTAGTTTTGTTTTCACATTTTTTATATCTTATTTTTAATTATTAATATATTATAAAATAATAATAATAATAATAAATAATAATATGATAAATATGATAAAAAATATAAAAATAATGTAAAAAAATAATGCTTGAACTCGTCGTTAATAGTGAAACTATTGAAGGAAGGAGTTTTTTTTTCCTTTCATATCGCTGGCCCATGGTTACTAGATAAAGCAAGAGAGATTACTGTAGCTGTCACTTATGAAACAGAGTGCACCGTCTCCCTCTTCTTTTCACTTGTGAATGGACATGCGATGTCTTTCTCAATTTCAGAGGTGCAGATACTCGTTACGGTATTACTGGAAATCTTTACAAATGCTCTTGATCAGAGGGGAATCCTCACCTTTATAGACAATGATGGGCTTGAAAGAGGGGACGTAATCACACCATCTCTTCTCAAAGCAATAGAAAAATCCAGGATTGCTATCACTGTATTCTCCAGAAACTATTCATCATCAACCTTTTGTCTAGATGAACTCGTCAAAATCCTCGAGTGTGTTCAGGAAAAAGGGTCGGCTAGTTTGGCCAATCTTCTTCAATGTCGAACCATTAGACGTTCTACATCAACGAGGGTGTTTTGAAGAAGCATTTAATAAGCATGAGGAAAAATTCAAGGACAACATGGAGAAGGTGCACTTGTGGAGGTCGGCTCTGTTTGAAGCAGCTAGCTTTTTCGGCTTTCATTATAAACCCGGGTATCTCAACATACCTATACGGCTTTACCTGTGTTATCTTTCTTGTGGGCTTAGATTTGGTGTTTTTAGTTTGATTTCACACAATTTGCTTGTAATTTGACAGGGATGGATATGAATCTAGGTTAATTGAAAGGGTCATTCAAGAGGTCTCCACTAAAATTAAATGCAACCCTTTACATGTTGCTGATCACCCAGTTGGATTGGAGTCTCGAGTGCTACAGGTAACGTCTCTTTTAGGAGTTGGGTATGATGAGAGAGTCAACATGGTAGGGATTTATGGCATTGGTGGAATTGGTAAATCAACTCTCGCCCGTGCTGTATATAATTGGCTTGCTGATCAATTTGAAGGTTCATGTTTTCTTGATAATGTTAGAGAAAAATCAATCAAGGATGGTCTAGTAAAATTCTAAGAGACACTTCTTTATGAGATAGTTGGTGAGAAGAATCTCATTATAGGATATGTCAATAGAGGAATTCCAATTATAAGAAGGAGGCTTGGCCGGAAGAAGATTCTTTTGATTCTTGATGATGTTGATGAACTTGAGCAATTACGAGCAATTGCTGGAGAACCTGAATGGTTTGGTACTGGCAATAGGATCATTATAACAACAAGGGACAAACAATTGTTAGTAAACCATGGAGTTGAAAGAACATACGAGGTGGAGGAATTGAATCTTGAAGAATCTCTTGAACTGTTGAGTTGGAATGCCTCTAAAAAGGGCAGAGTTTATGCAGGCTATGTGGACATCTCAAACTGTGTAATACTTTATGAACTTCCATTGGCATTAGAAATTATGGGCTGTCACTTATTTTGTAGAAGTATCGATGAATGAAAATCTGCATTAGATAAATATGAAAGAACTCCTGACCAAAAGCTTCACAAAATACTTCGTGTAAGCTATGACAGTTTGCATAAAGAGGAGCAGGAAATTTTCCATGACTTTGCTTGTTTTTTAAATGATTCATATACGGAAAATGTAACAACTTCTGGAACATGGTCGTGATATTAACCCAAAAGATAGTATTCAAGTGTTGATTGAAAAATCTCTCATAAAGATTGAAGGTTCTTTAATGACAATGCATCACATGATTGAGGACATGGGTAGAGAAATTGTTTAGCAAGAATCACCAAAAGAGCCTGGCAAACGTAGTAGGTTATGGTTCTATGAGGACATTCTTCATGTTTTAGTTAATAATATTGTAAGTTAGTGCCATCTGCATGGATTTGAAGGAATTCTAACTAATTAATTTGAAGGAAAAAACTATTCAATAAAAATATTATTTAACTTTGTGATTAACTAGCAAATTACGAAAAGCTCTTAAAAAGTCAAAAGAAAAGATTAATAATATGCGGTTGCAGTGACAAGGGCGGCAATAAATTAGAGGCATTGTCATCGTCAACAAAAGTCATGGACCTTCTGTTAATTAAAAGAGTCTTTATATAGCTAGCTAGGTATGGGATTTAAATAAGGTAGATGCTAAAGTACTCTATGAGAGGGGAAAGTAACCCTCACATGGGTGGGGGAGTGACCACACGTGGGCTCATTTGAGACCACTCTCTCTTCTTATAGAATATTACTATTTCATGAATAATTTAAAAATGATCTTTAAATAATAGTCATTGACAAAGTATCATCATTTTCTCTTCATTTTATTAATTAATGTATTCATTGCGTCAAAATTAATTTTGTTTTCTCTTGGCTTATAGGTCACATGGGGCAATGTTGGGAATATCTGATGTGCTGGCATTATTGTTGAGTCAGCACATTAGTTATGTCCTAATAAGCTTGGTAGTTAGTATTATGTTCATGATTAGTTCATTTAGCTTAGCATTCAGTTAAGCACTCTGGCTATATAGCCTTGTATTATGATTCTCATAGTAAGGAATTCAATGGTGTTTCAATAGGCCTTGAGCTCCATTGATGGAGAACGTTACTATGGATCATTCTTCCACTGTAAATGAATCATCGTCGTCGACACTTGGAAAGACCGCACTGATAAGTTTCAGTCACATAATTTCAGTCAAAATAAAAGATAGTAACTATCTTCTATGGTGTTAACAAGTTACTATTGTAATCAGAGGTCACAAGTTGAGGAAAGTCAATGAGAGTCTAGTGATTATACCTCCAAATTCTCACAATTCAGAAGATGAAACTCAATGTCAATTGTCTTCAACCTATCTAGAGTGTGAGTAACAAGATCAATTACTGATGTCTTGGTTATTGTCGTCTATGTCAGAGCCAATGTCGGTTCGAATGGTTGGTTGGGGATTTTTTTCATCAGGTTTGGGGTAGAGTAGAGACAAATTTTTGATCTCAAACCAAAATTAAGGTGAAATTGCTGAAAATGCAACTGCAGAGTGTTAGAAAAGAATCGCAAACAATTACAAAATATGTGCTTCAGGTTAAGAAATGTGTAGATGCTCTTATCTCAATTGGATACTCCATTTCATCAATAGATCATATAGATACCATTCTGGATCGCTTACCTACTGAGTTTGATTCGGGTATAACAATGATATCTTCAAGAATTGATGATTATTTTGTTAAAGAAGTAGAAACATTGCTTCATGCTCAAGAACATAGGCTGAAAAGGCATGCTAAAAGTTTATACATTGCATCAGTAAATCTAGTTGAGCAAACTCCAAATTCACTAAGTTTTGGAGATAATTCAGGAAGTAATAATCAAAATCAAATAGGTGCTTTTTCTGGTTTCTCTCAAGCTAATCAAGGAAGATATGGAGGTCAATCTAGAGGTAAAGGAAAAGGCCGTGGACCTCCGCTTCAATGTTAGATTTGTGTAAAGATTGGGCATATGGTAGCCTATTGTTATCATAGGTTCGATCAAACCTTTCAAGGTCCTTCTTTTTCTCAGCAAAATTTAGGAGGTTTCTATAATTCCAATTGTAAACACTGGATTTTGTCCAGGCTCAGTAATAATAAAAAAAAAAAGCAATGACAAAAATATAAAAATAATAAAATAATGATAAAATTTATGAAAATAAAAAATGAAAAAAGAGAGAGAAAAAGTGAAAACAAAAATCAAAAGCCAAAAAAAAGGGAACAAAAAAAAAAGCAACAAAGAAAAAAGGCAAAGTCCTTAAAACAAAACAAAAAAAGAGCTGGCCCAAGTCCTAAATCCTCAGCCCAAACACCGGAGGCCCATAACCCCTGAAACCCAGCATATGACTCGGTCCAACACCTATAACCCTGACCCCAGATCTGACCCAATAACCCATTTCCCACAAATCCCTAATTTCCCAACTCCATTCCCTTCACCCGTGAATCACTTTCCTTTTCCCTGCGCTTCTGATCCCCTGATGCGTTAGTCCAGCCATTTTCAGCAAGGCTGACCCCTTTCACTTCTGCCATTTCTTATGTGCCTCTCCCACGCTACTGAACCCACTTCCAGATATCTCTACCATGCGCGACCAGCAACCCACTTCCCTCTTGGTCCACCACGCCTTTTCCTTCTGCTGCGCTGTTGGTCCCCCATGTCGCTGTAACTCATCACACTGTTCCTGCCAAGGATCCCTCCGCTCACGAGATTTGCTACAGGGCAGCAATATCCTGTCCGTTTAGCCTAGGGTTTGAAAAGGGGGATTTCCTTCTATAAATCTGAGAGAGATCAGAGTTACAAAGAATAGGGGAAATGAGCTTTTCTTTGCTAGAAACCAGAGGAAAAGGGGAATCGAAGAGAACGAAAGAAGAAATCAGACGGATATTGAGCGAGCTATCTGCTAAGTGGTGTCAACTAACTTGGTGAGTTTGCTTCAGAATTACTGATTACCCGGGTCCTATTTCATGGCTGTCATTGTTTAAAACTAATAAAAATTCTCCCTTAATTTGTGGCTATTCCTCATGATTCCCAGTTATGTAATTCCTTAGGTTGATCCTTAAGGGTAATCAGGGACGATGGTTGAGACTTCTTACTTTGATAAGTTAGTATAATTTGAGGCGTTATTAGAAGGCTCCCCCTCAGTTTTCTGTTAATCATTTTAGCATTGAATCTTGTGGTAATTTGTCCATTGGATATGAATCATTTTTTTTTCTCTTTTCTTTTCTGTTTTGGCCGAAATATATTATTCTGTTCAGTTGGTGGACATTAATCAAGGCATATCCCCTTGACTCCTGTTTGAGTTATTGTGTGTGTCTTTATTGTTGGTTGCAATCAAAATGCGTTTCAAGCTCTGTAGTTATAATTAAGGTGCATTCCTTTCCTATCCCTGTTCATTTAGTCAGAATGAGGGTCTTTTAACATTTGGTTCAAGAGGGTTGCTGGGTTTTTATGATTCAAAGAGGGTAAACTTCAGTTCCCTGCTAATTTGAAATCACTGTCATTCTGTTCATAAGTTTATAAGGTTGATTTACATTAGTTTTGGTTGCTTCCTGTGTTGAATCAAACTTAATTTCTAGTTTTTGTTTTCAAAACACTATTCGGTTTCTGAATTAATTGTTGCTAATCATGTTTTGATCAAATTTCACTTTATCTATTATAATGTCAGTACATTGATTAAGCCTAGTTCATTTAGGATTTCAATTTGTCAATGCCTCATATTTAAACCTGTTGATACAAAGATCTTGCATGAAAATTATCATTGGATATGTAAATAAAAATGAGAATCCCAAACATAAAGGCGGAATGTCAATTTTCTAGTTGATAGGAATTGACATTAGGACATTAATTGTGGGTTTAAGGTGACTATAATGTGTGATAAATGCTTATCTTATGAAGGATTTTGACACTATCTTGTGACTAGCCTAATATATGGTTTGCATGTGAACTTAGAGA
>JASKGM010093706.1:0-13066 GCA_034509205.1 Ceratonia siliqua
CAATAAACTTAAGAACAAAGCGATTAAATGCAAAAGAATTCAACATAAAAATATGACAAAATATGCACTTATCAATGCATCTACTCAAGCTCACTTGTAGTCACTCAAACGCATCCTCAAATACCTAAATTGCACTTTAAATTATGGTATTATCTTGCCTCGTCCAATGTCTCTTACACTTTAAGCCTTATAGGAGGTCATCTAGATGGTGGTTTCCTATACCGATCACAAGGTACAAGTTTGAAAATAAAGTAATATATATATATATATATATATTCTATTCACATCATAGATAAAGTAAAGTATTTTAGCTTTATAATCGGTGTAGAAGTTCACATATTCAAATATATAATTCCATATAATTGAACATGTGAAGACATATATATTCCGAACATTTGGGCATGTATAGTATGTAAATTCCATAAGATTATTCATATAATGGATATAAAATTCATGTATAATTACAATTAGTTTAATAACCTTGAAAATTCTCATATAACTTGGAAATAATAGTAGTAAGATTCTTAGCAAGATAACAAATTCATATAAGTAAAAATATGTTTATGGGAAAAGAAATGTGAATCAGGATGGATAGATCCAATGCCCCTTCACATAAAGAACTTTATTAGATACAGATACAGATAATAGATATTCAATCAAGAGCAATGCTCTTTGTCAAATATAAATACAGGTAACAGATATTTAATCTAGAGCAGAGCTCTCTATTGGATATAGATACTGCTAATAGATATCCAATTAAAAGCAAAGCTCTCTTTCAGATAGAGGTAGTAAAATCAGCCCAGTCTAATGGGTTGGTCCAATTCAACCCAAAAAATAATAGGTCTGAGCTACCAAAATACTAACAAAAAACAAGGGTTTTTTTGGCCTGACCTGATGTGGCCCATGTCCTGATTGGTCCAGCTTAAAGGGCCAACCAAAAAATTAAAAAGAAAATAGGGTGGAAAGAGTCTGAATGCAGTATAATTACTTTTTTTCTGCAATATAAGATTTGTGGTCCCCTAGTTGATTGAGCTTAATCCATTTTGCTCCTTTGGAGGTTTGGCTTTTTTCTCTGTACTTTCCCGCAAGAACTTTATATCCAAACATATTGAAAAACCTAAGCAACAGTAAAAAACTTGGTTCCTTTTGCTTTGAATTCCAGTGGATGGATTGAAAAACCTAAGCAACAGTAAAAGAACTTGGTTCCTTTTGCTTTGAATTCCAGTGGATGGATTGACCACCGAATAAGAATTATAAGGGAGAATAAACCACAGTTTGAATGGAAAATAAAACACCCAGTCAAAGTAATGGAGGTGAATGTATAAAACATAGTTCATGATAAATCAATATTTGCTTATTATTTTGCTATAATTTTATTCTTTTTTATGCCTTTTATTGTAGAATTAGATTACTTTGAGTTTTCTTTTGTGTTATTTGCAGGAATGCTCAAGAGAGCCTTAAACTTTCTATTTTCTCTAAAAAAAAAAAACAAGCTATACAAAAACTACGTCGTTTTGGGGATAGCTAATGGATGCCCTAAGTTCACTAAAAGGGTGCCGTTGATTGTAAAAGGAGGGGGGCTACAGGATTCATTTTAAGGATATACCCCACGCCTCTTTGCTAATCTCTATCTCATCTCTTTGATTTTTAGGATGCCTGTAGCCACCTAACGAGAACGTCCTCCCACTCCGTTGTCCAACAGTCACCAGCCACCAATCTCCAACGCCATTTGTAGACGTTGTTCACAAAGTGGGAGATTTCATCTTTTCTAATTCTCTCTTTTGTCTTTATTTTTATTTCCAATTACAAACACTGTCTTCATTTGCATGTTTATTCCTTTATTAAAGTTTTGTTAATTTCCAATTTATTTAGGATTTTTGTGATTAAATTTATTAGGCTAAATATATTATGAATGTTTAGTTAAGCTACCATGAATGTATTGAATATTTTGGTGGATTGTTTTTAATGCAAGTTTAGATTATTTCTTATTTGTTATTCTTTATCTAGTTTAATTATAAATTGTGGAGTGATCATCTCTTATTTATAATTAAAATTGGAATATGAGAATTAAGTGTTAGACATATCATCTACACTTAAATGAGCTCTCTTGAACAAGAATTTAAATTAAATTCATTGGTTTAATTTAATTTAGATAGTTGTGTGTTTTTTTCTGTGTTAAATTTAATTAACTAAATAATTATCTAAATCAAAGAAATTAATTAGTTGATTGTAAGTGAGTGTTATCTGTGATCATCTGGGTTCTCTATCTTTAGTAGAAAAAATCAATAATATCAACTTAAGAATTTTAGTTTAATCCACATAATATTTCAATACATGATTGGTGAGTTACTAAACTCCATTAATTTTCATAGTATTTAATTTAGTTTCATTTAGTTATTTTTGCATTCTTCTATTTTAGCATGTTTAGTTTAATTGATTTTGAGAAATCGTAAGAACTTGGTTATAGTGTTTAGGATTTTATTTGTGTTATTTTATTTTTTAGTGTTTAGTAAATTTAGTTTTAAAGAAAATAATTAAGAATTTAGACTACTGTAGTTTTTTTCTGTGTTAAATTTAATTAACTAAATAATTATCTAAATCAAAGAAATTAATTAGTTGATTGTAAGTGAGTGTTATCTGTGATCATCTGGGTTCTCTATCTTTAGTAGAAAAAATCAATAATATCAACTTAAGAATTTTAGTTTAATCCACATAATATTTCAATACATGATTGGTGAGTTACTAAACTCCATTAATTTTCATAGTATTTAATTTAGTTTCATTTAGTTATTTTTGCATTCTTCTATTTTAGCATGTTTAGTTTAATTGATTTTGAGAAATCGTAAGAACTTGGTTATAGTGTTTAGGATTTTATTTGTGTTATTTTATTTTTTAGTGTTTAGTAAATTTAGTTTTAAAGAAAATAATTAAGAATTTAGACTACTGTAATTCCTTAGGAAATCATTCTCGAGGTAAACTTATTACTATACTATTGGTGATTCGTGCACTTGCGAGCATTTAAAATTTGCACATCAAGTTTTTGGCGTCTTTTTTTGGGAATTGGCGTTTAACTTTTTAATTTTTTTTCTTTGGGGCTAAATTATTTGTTTTGTTTGTTTCTTCTTTATTTTCTATTTTTTTTTTTGCACTCTTAGTATCTTTCTTATTTTTATTTTATTTTTAATTACTTTTTATTGAGTTTATCTTAGTATTTTTAGTTTTCAAGTGTTTTGGTTTTGTTTTTTTGTTTTTTGTTTCTTGTAGCCTAATTTCCTTGTTTTTCTTTGGTACATACAAGGTAAAAGATCCCAACAGAACTTGTGCCTCTAATAGACAACATCAATAGGGTTACTGAGAACTTGAAGAAATTGACTATAGAAAATTAGTTACATCCTACGAAAGAAGAGGAAATAGTTAACATGGAACCCAAAAGATTAGAAATAGTTGAGAGGTAATCGATGTTGAAGGAATATGCAAGGCCAATTATTGGCACTGCTACATCTTGCATCCAGTTAGGGGAAGCTACAAGAAATTACAAGCTTAAAAATTCCACTACTTTATGCTACCTTCCTTCTATGGTATCCCTAATGAAGACCATCTGAATTTCATTCGAGATTTTTATGCAACAATGCAAACATTTCATCTGCAAGGAATGAAGACTAACTCAAGATGAGATGCTTTCCTTATACACTAAAGGATAGAGCTAAAGCATGGTTGATGACCTTTCCACCTTGTTCTTTGACTACAAGAAGCAGTATACAATAAATTTATGAGAAAATTCTACTCTCATCAAAATACTACTGAGTTGAGGACAAATATTGCCATGTTTACTCAAATGGAGCGAGAACCATTTTATGAAGCATGAGAGAGATTCAAAATGCTTATAATTCAGTGCCCCCACCATCATTACCCACTTTAGCTCCAGAACCGGTTCTTTTATGATGGGTTGACACTACAGTGTTAATATACAGTTAACAATGCAGCTAAAGGGGTTATGGGAGAGAAAACGGCAAAGGAAACATATGAGTTGTATGAGATGTTGGGTGCAAACTTCCAACAAAAGATCGTAAGAGAAATAAGAGTTGAGTTAAATGAATTAAGCTCCAATAATGAGAGGGCCCTGCAAATGGCAAAATTGACTAAGCAAGTCAAACTCCTTGCTAATAGGAACATGCCTAATCTTAAGGAATGCGGAGCTTGTAGTGATTTTTGGCATGGTACTAGTACTTGCTCTTCGTCTTTTGATCCTTATACAAGTAGCGGACAAGAACAAGTGAATTTGATAGTCTTACCAATCAAGGCAGAGAAATGATCTCTTTGCTAATAATACAATCGATGGAGAAATCATCATAATTTCTCTTGAAAGACAAATAATAATCCAAGATATACTTAGAACTCATAACCGAATCAATATCATGGCCAACCCAGTCCATCCAATCAGCCTAGGAAATCCAACTTAGAAGAAAACTTGAGTCTTTTATTCAAGTTAATAGAGAGAATCATGAGAGACATAACCAAAGGTTGGATTCCTTAAAGGCTTCTATGAAAAGGGTGAAGATGCAAGTTGGGTAAATTATGGTATAGTTGGCAAGGCCATTGCAAGGGAAAGTTGCCTAATCAACCTAAGCAGGCAAAGGCAGTTAAAGTCCTTCGAAGTGGTAAAATTATTAATAAAGATTTTGATGATGAATATTCTGATGTTTTACCACTTGATGCAGGAAATTTAATTAGGGAGCAAAAAGAGTAGGAAATACCCACAGAAAGTCAAGCCAATGACCACCAATCTTCTGACCGGTTATGAACAACAAGGAGAAAGAGTATTTTCTTCCCACTTTGCTTCATAAGGTGACTGATTTTTACAGACCCTCAATTCCTTATCCAAACCATTTAAAGGAAGACAAAAAAGATAGGCAATTTTTTGAACTTTTTGACATGTTTTCTAAAGTTAATATTAACTTGCCTCTTTTGGATGTTATCAGGAATATTCCTTCATATGAAAAATTCTTCAAGGACCTCAACACCAACAAGAAGCAATATGGGAAAAATGAGAAAGTCATAGTCTCAGAAGTTGCTAGCGTAGTGCTTCAACATAACTTGCCTTCTAAGCTTTAGAATCCAAGAAGCTTCAACATAAGCATCACTATAGGAGACAAGATGACCGTTAAAGCCATGCTTGACTTAGGAGCAAGTATCAATTTAATACCTTATTCAATATACTTGCAATTAGGTTTAGGGGAGCTTAAACCCATAACTATGTCCATTCAACTTGTTGATAGGTGGGTTAAATATCCGAAGGGCATAGTTGAAGAAATTTTGGTGCAAGTTGACAAACTTAGTGCTTGTAGACTTTGTGGTCCTGGAGATGGAAGGCACCATATCTAGAGACAAGGGTTAAACCATTCTTCTTGGTAAGCCATTCATGGCAACAACCAAGACAATCATTGATGTCCACCAAAAGAAATTAACAATGATAGTCTTGGGTGAGACTGTACAATTTAAAGTGTTTAATTCCTTACCACTTCCATTTATTTTTACTTATGATGAGTTTTCTTTCATTAATTGTTTGAACTCACTTGTTTTTGACACTTATTTGCAAGAAGAGATAGAGGATGAACTTAAATTTGCTCTCACTCTTGAGAGGGTAGAGGAAACACTTGAAGAAGAGACTAGCGGTATCATGAGCTACTAGATAGAGCACCACTTATTCCATTACAAGTAGAGCCTAGAAACCTTTACAGTTACCAAGGTCCCTATCTAGGGAAGAGATTTCTCCACCTAAGCTTGAACTTAAAGAATTACCTAACCACCTCAAGTATATATTTTTGAGCGAGGGTGACACATATCTTGTTATCATTGCATCTACTTTGACCCAAACCCAAGAAGAGTGAGTTGTGAGAGATCTTAGTAGACTTAGGAAAACCATAGGTTGGAGTATAAGTGACATCAGGGGTATTAGTCCTGCTATATGCATGCATAAGATTATATTAGAGGATAATGCCAAATATGAGAGAAGCTCAGATGAGATTAAACCCTATCATGCAGGAGGTAGTTAAAAAAGAGATTCTAAAACTCTTAGACGCAAAAGTCATCTACCCTATTTATGATAGTCGTTGGGTTAGTCCAGTTCATGTTATACCTAAGAAATTAGGCATCACTATGGTGAAAAATGATAATAATGAGTTAGTGCCCACTAGGATGACTACAGAATGGAGAATATGCATTAACTATAGGAAGTTAAATTTAGTTACATAGAAAGATCATTTTCCACTTCTTTTTATTGATAAGATGATAGAAAGATTAGCAGGCATGATTTTTACTATTTTCTTGATGCTGTTTCAGGTTATTATCAAGTGCCAATTGCACTAAAAGATTAAGAAAATACAACTTTTACCTGCCCCTTTGGTATACTTATATAGTTAATTATCTTGCTTGTGGTGTATTGAAGTCTAACCTCTCTTTTCAAGAAAAGAAGATATTCTTGTCTTCTTGTAGGCACTACTTTGGGGATAAGCCTTATTTGTTCAAATTTCGTCAAGATCAAATCATTAGCAGATGTGTGCGCGAGGATGAGCAACAAAGTATTCTAGCCTTTTGCCATAAGTTTCAGTGTGGTGGTTATTTTGGTGGTAAGAAAATAGCCTTCAAAGTATTGCAATCTAATTTTTATTAGCCAACTCTTTAAAGATGCCCATGACTTTTGCATACATTATGATAAATGTCAAAGGAGTGGTAATATTGGCAAGAGGAATGAGATCCCTTTAACAATTATTCTTGTTGTTGAGCTCTTTGATATTTGGGGAATTGATTTTATGGGTACTTTTCCACCTTCATTTGGTTTTGAGTACATCCTAGTTGTGGTTGACTATGTGTCCAAATGGGTTGAAGCTATACCCACTCGAACTAATGATGTTAATTATGTTGTAAAATTCCTGAAAGATGTGATATTTAGCAGGTTTGGGATGCCCAGGGCCATAATCAGTGATGGAGGAAGGCACTTTTGCAATAAACTCTTTGATGGGTTATTAAAACCATATAATATCACTCATAGGGTGGCAACTTAATATCACTCACAAACTTGTAGGCAAGTTGAGTTAGCAATAGACAAATCAAGGGAATTTTGGAAATAACAGTGTAACGTTCAAGGAAGGATTGGGCTTCTAAGTTAAATGATGTTTTGTGTGCATACTACACTACATACAAAACACCGATTGGAATGAGCCCTTATCAATTGGTTTTTGGAAAGGTATGTCACTTGCTTATTGAACTTGAGCACGTGGCACATTGGGCCATTAAGGAAATAAAAATGGACATGGAGAAAGAAAGAAAGAAAGAAAGAAAGAAGTGATTGCTTCAACTTAGTACGTTAAAAGAGATTCAAGATGAAGCTTATGAGAATGCCAAGATCTACAAAGAACGCACTAAGTGTTATTATGACAAAGGCCTACTTCGTAAGTCTCTTTCTCCTGGAATGAAAGTTCTTTTGTTTAAATCTCATTTAAAATTATTTCCAAGCAAGTTGAAATCAAAATGGTGTGGATCATTCTCAGTAGTCCAAGTTTTTCCCCATGGACTAGTAAAGTTGTTCAATCCAAGGACTCAAGACATATTCAAGGAGAATGGGCATCGTGTGAAGCCTTATTTGGAAGGAGTCCAAGAAAAAGAGAATGTTGAGCGCATCGAGGTGCATAACCCTCCTTAACCAGGAACAAGGTACGTCTTTCTAAAATGTTAAATAAAGTGCTTGGTGGGAGGCAACCCACTCATATTTGGTAGTATCTTTTCCTTTTCCTTTTGCTTTTGCTTGTTATTTGCATTTTTTTCAGTTTGTCACATAATTGTTCTTTGCTAAACACATGCTTTATTTCTCACATTGAGGAGAATATTTAATTTGGGTTTGGGGATGCAAATAAAAAGCTTTTTTTAAAAAAAATCATGCTTTAATTTGCTTTTTGGTGAATAATTAAGTTTTTTATGTACTTTGGGTTTATTTTCTTTAACACTTCCATAAAATGTGCTCTTAACAGTGAAACTGAGATGAACTTGAATTTGGTGAATGAGAATTAAATAGTAAAGACTACTTTGTGAGTTCTTTGAGCCTGAAGCATGTTATTATGAGAGTTACTTTCCTTCTATTCTTTAAACACTCTTCATTATGATTCTAATTGTTAGACGATCTCTATAGGCTTTGTATTGAGCGTTAGGATTTTATATATAAATTAAAGAATCATGTTGTTTATTTTCATTATTTTAGTTAAATGACTGAGCAGGGAATTTGAGTATGTGTCTGTCTTTATATTCTATCTCATAGTTGACTTCTTATGCAAAAAATAAATGTATATATTTGTAGGGTTATTACCAAAATCTTTAGAGCAAAACCATCTTTGGATCTCTTCAAAGTATCAAAGAAAGAAGGAAAAAAAAATATATATATATATATAAACAAAAAAAAAGATAGAAGAGATTTCAAATTCTTTAAAGGATGTGAAATTTGTCATTGAAAAGAAAAAAAAATTGTGGTACAAGTGTTGTTCGGGCAATTCCATGAAGTCAAGTCCTCATTTAAGCACATACTTGATATTTCTTACTTAGGGAGTTTGATTAAAATAATGATATAGGCAATGTGGTATCTTTATAATCCTAATATTTAATATTTGATTCCTTTCATGAGATCTATTTTGTAAACATCTGAGCAATTATTGATTATATTTATTTTCATATGTGAATTTATATTTACTATTTCTTTTTGTTTTTCTTGAAGGCTAGCAAAATCTAGGTTTGGGGGAATTTGATAAATCAATATTTGTCCTATTATTTTACTATGATTTTATTCTTTTTTATGCCTTTTATTTTATAATTAAATTACTTTGAGTTTTTGTGTGTTATTTGCAGGAATGCTCAAGACTGCCTTGAAGTATATATTTTCTAATAAAAAAAAAAGGCTACCCCAAAACTATGTCGTTTTGGGGATAGTTAATTGATGCCCTAAGTTCACTTAAGAGGTGCCATTGAGTGCAAAAGGAGGGGAGGCTCCACAATTCACTTTAAGAATAGACTCCACGCCTTTTTGCCAATCTCCATCTCACCTCTCTTCCTTTTAGGGATGCCTGCAACCATCCAACGGGAACGTCCTCCTACTCTATTATCTAGCAGTCACCAGCCACCAATCACCAACGCCATTCACAGAAGATATTCACAAAGGGGGAGATTTCATCTTTTCCAATTCTATTTCTTTTATCTTCATTTTTATTTCCAGTTGCAGACACTGTCTTCATTTGCATGTTTATTCCTTTACTTTAGTTTTGTTAATTTCCAATATGTTTAGGACTTTTGTGATTGAGTTTATTAGGTTAAATTTAATTATGAGAGGCTAAATATATTGTGAATGTTTAGTTTAGCTACCATGAATGTATTGAATATTTTAGTGGATTGTTTTTAATGCAAGTTTAGATTATTTCTTGTTCATTGTTCTTTATCTAGTTTAATTATAAATTATGGAGTGCTCATCTCTTATTTGTAATTAAAATTGGGATATGAGAATTAAGTGTTAAACACATCATTTGTACTTAATTAAACTCTCTTGAACAAGAATTTAAATTAAATTAATTGGTTTGATTTAATTTAGATAGTTGTGTATTTTTTCCTATGCTAAATCCAATTAACTAAATAATTATTTGAATAAAAGAAATTAATTAGTTGATTGTAAGTGAATGCTATTTGTGATCATTTGGGTTCTCTAACTAAGTTAGTAGAAAAAATTAATACTCTTAACTTATGAATTTTAGTTTAATCCACATAATATTTCAATACACTATTGGTTAGTTAGCTAAACCCCATTAATTTTCATAGTATTTAATTCAATTTCATTTCATTACTTTTGCATTCTTCTAGTTTAGCAAGTTTAGTTAAATTAATTTTGAGCAATCATAAAAACTTTGTTAGAATGTTTATAATTTTATTTTGTGTTGTTTTATTTTTTAGTGTTTGGTAAATTTAGTTTTTAAAGAAAATAATTAAGAATTTAAATCACTGTGATTCCTTGTGAGATCAAACTCGAGGTAAACTTATCGCTACACTATTGATGATTCATATACTTGTGAGCATTTAAAATTTGCACATCAGTTCATCCAAAATAAAATAAAATCATTAGTTTCTTGTTTCACAAATATTGCTTTTCTCCTTTTTTTTCATTCTTTTTCTTTCTTAATTGAAGAAATTTTAACAACATTATTTTTGAAAAGTATCCCTTTAGCAAATTTTATTATTAAATAAATTAAAATTAAAAAGTTACAATTGAGTATATAAAACAAGAAGACCAACTGTGTATATATATTTCACATATTTGTTTATTATTTTGGTATTTTTAGTATATAATAAATATTGTAATTATATTTAAATAAAACTTATTGATAATTATAGTTGGGGCTGGACTGGCTCTATTCCCAGCTAAGTTCGGGTTGACCTGAATTGGCTTGATTCTATCATTAGCTCAATCAGACCAGGTTGGGCTGGACTGGGTCAGCCCGATTACTAGCTCTACTGTCAAATATAAATACATGTAACAAATATCCAATCCAGAGCAAAGCTCAATGGATGGTGAGATCTCATATGCACGTACCACGTAGCTAGCATTATGCCTCCCATAACGTTGTCAATGGACATCCAGATAAGCTAGGTGCACTTAAGATTAGTTTATCGAAGTAACTAAAGGATCCATCCAAAATAATTTTTGAGTATCATATATTAATTCATCCTGGTAAAACTTTCCATGTAAAATAAGTTCATCATGTCACCATTAAATACTTGCAATATACAATAATACCATTATAATGGAAACTCATATCTCAAGTATCATTCATAACCAATGTAAAATCATCCAAATGGCTAAATTTGAGAAATTCAACAAGCTTCAAAAGTCTTATGTCATGATTCTAAAATATTTCTCATTCAAAATCTCATATACCAAATATAAATCATATACATGAATAAAAACTCACATATGAAATATGTAACATTGTGAAATTTGAGTCATCATAGTAAAATAATGATAGTTTATTGGGAAAACATATGTAAGTAAGGTCTCACTCACCGGATTGAAAATTTAAATACCTCTTACGAGTCGAAGTTGTGCTTAACTATTAATAATTCCCTTGAGGCCAATTCTAAATGAAGTTTCTCTAAAGAGTTTCTTCTCCTCTATCAACATGGTGAAACTACAAATAAAAAATTAGGATTTTTGCTTTCAGTACAACATAATTTAAATAAACCATTTTTTCTCAATTTCATCTAAAGCCTTACATCCCAAAATACCCAGCTAATGTCTTACCTATTAGTGCCTTAAAGTCACAAATTTAATTGGTAGCACAGTAGAAATCTTCTTTGGTTTCTTGGCTATTTGCGGGGTAGATTCTAAGTTATCAATCCCCTTCAATATACTCAGAAATTTCATTTGTTACTGATAAGAACCTCCTAGGTATAACTCACCCCCAAAAACTAGCTCATGAGGGGAGGATGCCTAAGGGCCTTATAAGCCCCCTACCAAGTGCCCATACACCCGATGTGGGACTCTTTCCCATGGTATCCCAACAATCCTACCCCCTTAACAGCGATGTCCACGACGCTGGCTGCCCACTCGGGAAGCCTTCGTTCAGGGCGGCCATCTCGGCTCCATCCCTCCCGGCTCTCCTCCCGGTCGCTCCTTTCCAGCCCGCCGCCGCTGCCAAGGATGAGTGCCCATACACCCTGGACCGAACTGATCTGATACCATTTGATAAGAACCTCCTAGGTAGAACTCACCCCCAAAAGCTAACTTATGAGGGGAGGGTGCCTAAAGGCCTTATAAGGCCCCCACCGAGTGCCCATACACCCGATGTGGGACTTCTCTCCCATAGTATCCCAACAGATTCCCTCGTAGGCCGCTGTGTTGTTGGGGTTATAATTGGCAGGTTCCTGTATGTGTTTACTACTGGCTCGAGCCATAGTTTAGAAATCCCCTGTTCTGGTGACAAGAATAATTCAAAGAAGGCATCGTCCACATTGGGGTACCTTCCCTCTGTTGTTGAGTTGAATTCTAGTATTCTTAGGCGTGTGGAATTGTCTATAGTGGTAGTTTGTCGAAATGAAAGACTTCTGTCACATGTAATTGAGACGGTGGTCTCTTCCAATAATGTTGTAGGTGAAAGGAGTGAGATAGAGTGACAGGTGCAATTGTTAGGCTAAAGGAAAAGAATGATGTTGAGTACCTTTCTGTGGTGTCTCAAGGTGATTCTTCCCTCGAGGTAGATTCTTTTGTGAAAACAAATGCTTCCAAAATTGGCACTCAGGTAGAGTCTGACTATGTGTTGCTGTTAAATACCCCTAGGGATCTAGTTGAGCCTTTACAGGGAAAAGGAGATGAAAATGTTATTTTATATACACCTAAACCTAATGCAGCTCATCCTAAGAGTGAACTTGAAGATTGTAAAGGTAAGCTTACACTCGTCTGAATCTCTAAAAGATAAGGATGATGAATTAAAGGAGACTGTTGTTAGGAGGTACCATGCAGTTATTACTCCGAGTGTTTTCCTTTCTGGACTTGATACTAACAAAGCAAGTCCAAGGCATCTGCCTAATTTTTCCCCAATTAGTGAAGTTGAAATTATGGCTAGCAACTGTGTTGTGATGGTGATGAGTGTGGTATTTTCTGTGAGCCCTACAGTTTCAATCATGAGGGAAAATGAAGAACCAAGGTTACGAAGGAGTAGCGAGTCTGGAAGATTTCCAAGCTTGGTTGTGAGAGCTACCGAAGTAAATAATTTTAATGGGAAGATTGTTGGGACTTTATTTACTATTCAGATATTGATGGACCCTGACTTAGTGAATGTTCCCACAGACTAGAAGTTCCTTGGAAAATTAATGATACTTTTCTCCCTTGGTGGTGTTCAAGGAAGACATAGTTGTTTTGCAAGCCTGGATTTAAGTAAGTATCAAGATATTCGAAAGATTTCAGTATTCTCATTTATAGTGACACTACCCTGTGTGGCATGTGCTGTTTTATGGGTTGCTTCTAGGCAGGAATCAGGCACATGGG
>JASKGM010093717.1:0-13063 GCA_034509205.1 Ceratonia siliqua
TCTAGCCATGCTATTGGAAAATAACAAATTAGCAAAAAGCCTTCTAAGTGAATGAATAGAGCACCAGAAACTTGCTTCTTTTATCCCATCTATATACTCTTTGTCATCATCTAACAAACCCAAAGAGTAACATACATCTTTGAATGAAGAATATCTATGACCATTAATTGTTCTAATATCTTCATATCATTTGTAACCCTTTTGGAAGTTTATTAATATTCTAAATAGAAAGCTTCTCCATTTCCAAGGGCTACATGATTAATTCTTCCAATAGTAAACCACTTTTTCTTTAGCGTCCATTCTTGCTTATCTTCTTTGTAAACAAATTCTGTAGGAAATTAAGATAGGTCAAGTTCCTAGCTTCCTCATATTTATTGTTTGCCTTTATCCAAGCTTCAAACATCGATCTTTTAGCATCAACATTCTTTAGAACATCCTCAATTAAATCGCCATCCTTAAATATGACTGTTTTTTGTTGTGGAAGATGGAATGAAAACCTTTGAACAGGGGGATATCTATAATGAATATCAAAACCAAAAATCCTCCAAGTAGCTTCACATGCTGACAAATACCTATGTTGGAAAGCATTTATAATAAATATTGAATCAAAAGAAGCTCTGTAAATCATAATAAATTATTACTTACCTAGAATCGTAGTACTTTGGGATTTCATCTGAAGTTCTGGATTTCTCACCATTAGTGGCTGAATGGGAAAAAGTTGCTGTAACTCGATCATTCCCTTTGTGGATATATTTAAACAAATATTTGATAGCACTGGTTTGACAAGTGTACTCAACATTAATGTGAGCTTGGTACTTTGGGAGAAGTTTCTGGTTATAAGGAACAGTATAACGATTATCAAGATTAATGCTTTGTTTCTTGACATTTCTTCCATTATTTCTCCTTCTATAATGTGAGAAGCCTTCTTCATCAATTGTGGTCCTTGATGTGAAACTTTTAGGAAAATGTTTGGAGCATTTTTTTCCACCCTTCATGCAAGGATATTTGAGATTTGCTTGACCACATGGTCCGTGCATCATATATGTCCCAACTGCTGCAAATAGTGTTGGATCTGGTTGTTCAGTAGGATCTCAGCTGAAATTATTCTATCAATGTCTCTGGCAGATGTTAGCTTATCCTCTAGATTCATGAATAGAATGATATGAGTATGGGGAAGTCTAAGTTTTTGAAATTCAATCGTGTTTAGAAAACAATTGAAATAGTTAACACAGTAAAAAAAAAAAAGTAATTTAACAATGTAGACAGAGAGTTGTAGCAAAATTTTTCTTGGATGGAACAATTTCACAACAATAGTTACAGGGGGCTTTAAAGAAACTTCCAGCATCTGCAAGAATGAGCTAAACTGATGGACCTCATTTTAGGCTTTTAAGCTATATCCTTGTTTTCATATATGAAACCAGTTATGGGATTCGAAATTTAAAAAAAAAAAAAGAACTATAGAAAGAAGAAATCAATTATTAACACCACTTAGTGAGAAATGTATATGAACATAAATATAAAAGTATATATATCTTTTCCTTAGCAATTGACAATCAAGTAAAAGAAGATAAATACATCAAAGATGTAAAGAAAACAGTTTAAACATTGAGTACAATGCATATATTAAAAATATCAAATTGAAGAGTAACTGAACAAAAACATAGATAAATTAAATGCCTAAAATAATTTCCATGTAAAGGAAAAAAACTAATGAAAAAGACAATTAAAGGAAAAAACTTTAAGATATGATAAAAGAATTATTGAAAACATATATTAACATAATCATATTGAACATAAATTAAAGGAAGACAAAGTATAATTTCTACTCACATCCAATAACTCTTCCAAAAATGCGGCATTTCCTTAAATCTCTTAGAAGTTGGTCCAATTTAATTTTGAAAACCTTGCAAAGAATGTCAAGATGGTTCTCAGGTCTCAGACCTCTTTTTTTGACAAATCTCATAATCTCTGGCTATGCCAGATTGCAAGTTATAGTTATGAAAAGACTTGGATAACCTGCCCAACGGCAAATCCTAAAAGCATTGTTGCAATTCTCTAACATATATCTTGGCCCTCCTATAAACGAAGGTGGGAGAATAATTCGTTTACCAGTCACAAACGCTTCTTTCTCGCCTCAAACTAAAGCATCATTAACACCTTTATACAATTTTGATCTTAATTGTGGCTGATTAAACTTAATAAAATTCAAGTGCTCTGTTTCAATCATAGTGAAAGCATCTACTGTGAATTGTTGAAATAGCTTTCGAGATTGAAACAAAATCTGAGACTCTTCTTCTCTATATTGAAGTCTAAAGGAAAAAAACTCTCTCATGCTAACATTTGTTCTGCCATTGAGTTTAGAATTTCCTAATAACTTTAGCTTCACATCATCCCTATAGCCATATTCTCCATAAGGGAATAACAAAGGATACTGCAAACTAAGATACAAAGGATATTTCACATCAATTCGTTTCAGTAATTGGGATTGGGTCTCAATAATTATATCTTTATCACCAATTGAACTATCAATATCTCCAACAATTAAGGCAGCCACTTCAGAAGTAGTTGGAAGATTATAGGTTCTTCCATCCCTTGATCTATGTTGAATTAGCCTCATTTTAACACCGCTAAAATCATCTTCTTTATAACGATCCCTAGCATAGCAAAAGGACATTATTCTAATCAAGCATTTCTTTCAAAGCTACAACAATTTTAGGATCTAAACTTCCAAGTTTATCTCATGGATTAAAAGAATGAAAAAAAAAATATTAGTTCTTTATTGATAAAAAACAATTAAAGATAACACATAAATAGGATTACAAAATAAAAAATGATAATATATAACACATACCTGAAACAATTTAATCTATTATTGATTTCATCCTTTGTATCATATATGTAAAGCTGAGTAAATTTGGGTTTTTTATTGTCAAGAGGAATAAGACTACCTAAATAATGATGATTTTGTCCTCCAATCCTAAATATGGGGGCATTTGAACCTCTATTTATTGAAGAATCAACCTCCCTCTAAAAGATGTAAAGGAATACATCATGTTATATGCCCTTATATTGCATAAGAAATGCTTGCTTCGGTTATCTGTATTACTATGAAGATTGTACAGAATATCTGGAGTAGGCTTCAAGAGGGGTAATTGAACTTCGCCATTCATACGACACAGAGTGAATTCTGGATTACTTGTGTTTCGATCTTTTCTATTTCTTTCTTGGAACCATAACATCCCATGATAATGTTTGCAGGTAAAAGTTGGATCTCCAATATCCCAGTACTCTATTAACACACAAATTCCCAAAGAACAAAAGAGATTGAATCTTTAATAAAATAAGTTTTATGAATATTTCCAATATAACATAATCAAAGCATAGAGTTTTACCTTCATTTACTTCAGCTTCAGCTTCAAATTCCAAATCACTATCATGATCTTCATTTAAATTCTCTACCATTCGGTTAATTAATAGTAAGTTCAATGTATTTAAAAGAAAAATAAAGCCAAAACAAAATACATTTGAAGACCATGAAATATAATGAACTCAAAAGATACCTCGATCAGCAAAGTTTGACATTATATCATGTTGTCCATCTGAATACATGGAATGCATAAAAAACAAAAAGAAAATATCAAAGAAGCGAACTCATTTCAAAGTATTAATTTGGAATAAAAAATACGAAGGATATTAAGTTACCATCATGAAGGTTAGTGCCTGTATCATTTGAAGGCCCTTCTTGAACATCAGTTCCTATGAGAAAGAGAAAAATTCAACTTATCAAGATACCATAAATAGTAGTAGCTTGTGTATTTTCTCCATGTCTAATATCTCGATATTTCAAGATGTTGTCCATTCCATGAAATGGAATTGATAACTATATTGCTTTGAATGATATGTTTCCCAATTCTAGCGTGATATTAAAATCAGATGATAAGAAAAAAAATGTGCTATATCAAAAAAATATTTTATAGTAAAAATACAAATGACTTTGTTGTGTCAGTAGGGATATACCTCATTCTTGAAGCATTCTTTAAACCCATGACATCATTTGGGGAAGCTTGGCTATATTCTATGGGCTTTTTGTGCAAATCCTCATAATGATGACAAAGGCTAGATATTGAAACAGAATTATCAACATATTTTCCCTTCTTGTGGATAGATGAATATTCACGAGAATTGTTATCCAAGATAAAATGGGGTACGTATGAATTTCCACTCAGATTTAAAACTACAAAAACAAATGGAAACTAAATGTAAAACCAATTCAATCAAATAAAAAAGTGAATAAATACACATATCAAACATGTCTACCACTAAACGTCTTTATGTGAACAATAGGAGTTGGATGACATGAACCTGAAGAATTTGGAATAGATTGAATATGTGAAATAGGAGACTCATGATTTCTAGGTATATTTTGTGAATTAGATTGCCTCCTCGCTATTATTGCTTTCTTCTCATCCTCCTTTCTTGTTTGAAAATAATCTAAAATAAAAATGTAGAAACAAAAATGACACATTAAAAAGCTCATAAAGATGAAAATCAAAGATATGAGTTCTAGAAAAGAAAATATTGAAAATTAATGAAATTTGACACATGGAGATGTGAAGCCAAATCGTCCAACAAAAAATAAATAAATATAGTTGAATTCAAAACATTATACAAAGGAGTTAATATCATATAAGGAACAAAGTATAATCATAAAAGTCATAACTTTTGAAAGCCAGTCGTGATCACTACGAACCTCAATAGGCTGGCCGTGAGGAATAAAACACTTAATGTGAATTTAGACAATAAATGTTTTTCATATTAACTTCACAAATAGAAAGGAACACGAATATATTTGGTTAGGGAAATTAAATTTTCATTAACAACCAACTGCATAATGTAAGTAAGATATGTAATCTAAGAAAGGATTTGTATTATATTTTTTAAGCATACCATTTGAAATATCACGTAAAGGCATTATGTTGAGAATAGGGGTTGAATGACATGTAATTGCAGAGAATGGAAAGCTTTGAATAGTTGTACACATATGATCTGGACTGGACCTCTTTTGAAACAAAAAGGACTTTCTTCTCATTCATGCTTCTTTCTTCTCATCATTGTTTCTTTGAACGACATATGAATTCAAAGGATTGATATAAACATTAAAACCTTCATAATATCAAAAATATATATAAACACTTGAAATCAAACATATATCTATGATTACTTCAATTAGTTGGGATTATATAAAAAGGAGAAATTATTATTGGTTGATGCAGTGATCTTTTCTCTTTATTAGATTGCTTAAAATCAGCATGAAAAGGAATAAGGTTTATTATAACAATAGTTGAAAGTAACACATTGAACCTCAATACTGTTGGAAGCGAGAACTAAAGCACATCACGAGAAATTAGATAAACCTCACCGCTAGAGATGCATAAGAATATATTTGAATAGGGTAACAAGTTTTCCATCAATCAATCCATGTATGATACACAATGAAATATAGGTTTCCTATTATGGTTATGATTCATACCATATGAAAAATCACTTGAAGGCATTATGTTGATAGGTGGTGTTGAAGGACATGTAACTACAAAATCTGGATTGGACTGCTTTTGAATCAAAAGGGTCTTTCTTCTCATTCTTGCTTCTTTCTTGCAATCACTATTACTTAGAACAACTTCTGAAATACAAAAAATATAATTTAAAAAAGAGGAAATTCAAAAAATTGAAAAAATATATATAAACCTAAAACTAAATTATTACAATTAATAAATGGGATTAGAGAAAAACGAAAATATTTCTTTATAAAACAATGACACTTCCACTTCATTATAATACTCAATAAAATGCAATAATAAACTATAAAACAGTATTATTTGAATTGGCATAACAATTAATTAATTTATCTTATAATAAAAGTAATTGGCTTCTATTTCAAAATCTTACCATTTGAAAACTCACGAGAATGAGGCATCGGAGACAAATTTTCAAAATTCTGACTTCTTGGTGGCAAATTCTATGTGTATTGCTCAAGAAAACATTTAAAATTAGATGTCAAAACTCTGCACCTCAACAACTTGGACAATGAGAAATTTAAGAAATCATGAAAAATTAGATAATCAATGCTATTGGTATTACCTTAATTTTAGGTTTCATTTTGAAAATTAATTTTATATAACATTTTAAAATAAAAACCAAACAATTATTACGTCTCACAATATAATTTTATTCTAAAACTTCATAATTTTTAAATAATATTAAGTCATAAAAATATTGCATTACATCTGCTTATACAAAAAGAAAAAATATGCTGTTTTATTTTGTTACAGGACAATGAAACTATAAATAATTACCTTAAAATCAAATTTTTTTAATAAAGTTAAATATTTTGAGGAGGGGATGAATATCATGTAACTACAAAAATTGGAATGTTCTAGGCAGCAAGAAAGGTAATAATCTATAAAACAATAATAGTAGAATGAGTCATATCAATTCTTTAAATTTATCTTTAAACAAAAGTGAGATACAGGTTTCTGATTATGATTCTGATTATGATTCATACCATATGAAAAATCACTTGAAGGCATTATGTTGATAGGTGGTATTGGATGACATGTAACTGCAGAATCTGGACTGGACCGCTTTTGAATTAAAATGCTCTTTCTTCTCATTCTTGCTTCTTTCTTGCAATCATTATTATTTAGAACAACTTCTGAAATAAAAAATACAATTTAAAAATGAGAAAATTCAAAAAATTTAGAAATCTATTCAAAACATTACCAATATTTGAAATCTCATGGGAATGAGGCACCAAAGACAAATTTGAAAAATTCTTATTCATACCATATGAAAAATCACTTGAAGCCATTTTGTTGATAGGTGACTTTGAATGAAATTTAACTGCAGATAATCAATACAATATTTAAAAAGTATACAAAATAATTTATCAAGCAAATAAAATCTAAAGGAAGCATGTTTAGTAATGAAGAACTCAATAAAACAACAAATAATATCCAAACATAGAGAAAAATTGTCAATATCATAATATGTAATCAAAACCCAAATTAGAAATAGCAAATCACTAATTGCCAAAAAATTGTTAAGGTTGTATTCGAATTTAAGAATTGAGTCCTGTTAGATAGATCGGAGAGTTGGGTTCAGTGTTGAACCATGCCACTTCGCCAAGTCCATGAATCATAAATGACAGTTGCTCCCCAAAACAAACATATATTTACTGAGAAAACAACACGTAACTGCCCACCCATTCTCGATCCTCTCAACAAGTTGTTCCACAGTCATTCTCTCTCTAGGCTAGGCTTCGAATACAACTAATACTATTAATTTAAGTAATTCTAGACTTCTAGTAATAATTAAGTGACAAAACAATAGAAACAATCATATTCAAAATAATATATCAAGCAAATAAAATCCAGGAATTTGAAACATGGATATTAAGTAAATCAATGCACTACTGACCTCCAAAATGAATGATAGCAGACCTCAAAATTTGGTGGGAGAGGAGCGCTGTTTATATAGAGCTTTGAAGGGGTTTATTTGTGGTTCAAAAATTTTGAATAATGAAAAAATAATATATTATTGTTCAATTTTGGAAGCTGAAATATGAATCTCGGATGTATGTAATTGAAAATAATATATTATTTCATCCCATATATAATTATATACAATGACTAATGGGGTTCTCATCATTACCTAATTGGGTCCACTCATAAACCTTTCGTTGCTAAAAAGTTCTATCTCTTATAAAATTTTCAGAATTATATTATTATATATACTCACCTAATAATTAATAATTATCCTTTTTATTCACGGATATATATATATATATATATATATATATATATATATATTGAATAGAATATTTAATTATCATATAAATATAGAATCAAATATTTAATTATTTTATTATAATTCAATTTCTATATTTTTTTGATATTGAATAGAATATTATTTTTTTTATCTAATTTATATTTATTTCTTTCTTTCTTGATTAATATAAATGTGTTAGAGAGTAGATTTTAGAATCGGATGGTACCAGATAAAGTTTCTTAAATAACAAAAAAATCAGTTTATTGGATATTACCATTCTAGTATACTTTAAGAATCCTTCTCTATTTAATGTTAGAATGATAATATAATCATACCTTTATATGTAATTATTCCATTAATCACTGATTGAGAAAATCTTGGAATAAAAATATCTTCAAGTGACAAATAAAAAAGGTTTATCAATTCGGTGGTGGAAAAAATGGAATTGGAATGGAGTGATAAAGAAGAATGCTTCTCGCTTATTTCTAAACAGTTGGTTTGGTTATTGGAAAAAAAATGAGGAAGAAGAATGGAGTGGAGGAAAAAAATATCTTCATGCTTATTGGTGTTTCTGTTCGTTTATTTTATTTTAATTTTTGAAAGATAATATCATTGGTAATTTAATATCTTATAAATCCTTTTTACATCACTTTAGCATGGAAAATATGATTTGTTATTATTTCACCAAGTTTTTTATCTTCAAAAAAATAATGTTGCTATTATATATTTTAATATATTGTAAGGATGAAATTGAAAAAAATTATACTATTTATTTTCATGAATTACAATAATCATATTTTAAAATAGTGTTTGACCATGAGATGTTTTTTTCTAGTGTGTTAAAACTTTTTTAGAATTATATTAAAGAAAAATTAAATTTTAAATTCACAAGTCTCTCAATTTATAAACCAACTCAGCTTTAGTTTGTGAATTTTTATCAATACACAAATTAGTTTGCAAATAATTAAAATTCATTGAACATAAATCATTTTATTAACTTTGACACCAAAACGTTGAAAGAAAATATGACCAAAATACAAATAATTTTAAACATTTAGAGCATAACTCATGTACAATAAAATTTGAAGAATTAAAACTAAATTAGCCTTCAGACGAAAAAGTTGTGTTCTCTAAGGCGAAGCATGCATAGTGTGGGGTGTGAGAGCGAGAGATGATCTTTAGGAACACATTGTCTTTTACCTGAGTGGGGATTTTGTCCTTCATTGCCTACCTTTTATTGCTAAGAGGTTGAAATTGAGTGAGAGAAAGGGAAGAAAAAGCAGAGAGATGGCAGAGTCAAAAGCATAAAGACTAACTTTTTTTAAGAATAATAAATATGCCAAAGCTCAATAAATAATTAAAAAAATATCAAGAGTCAATTAAAAATGTTGTCAAGTATTTAAAAAGGGTTACAAATATTTCTGTTCTTATTCCACAGATTTTCTTATTCTTTCTTTTAAAAAGGGTTACAAATATTTCTTCTTTTAATGGGGATGTTGTACAGAAAGAGGTTCACATGATGGGGATAATATTCTCCGAAAGCAAACCCAAAATTGGTGGAATCACAATTAGAGAATCAATTAGGAGTATTAATTTTAACAAAATTTTAAGAATTAAAACTAAATTAACCTCACAGATAAAGAAATAAAATTTTAGTATTATAACCGTAATAGGAAATATGATCTAAGTCAAAGAGAATACTAAATTTTTAGTGTGTTTTCATATCAATGGGGATAATTTAATATATATATATATAAAATCATATATTGATTTTAAATATATATTAATATATTAATTTTATTTAAATTAAATTGGTCAATTGGAAGATTTCTCCAATCAATTGATAAATTAAAAGAGATTCACAATTAATTAATTGGACATGTGAAAGATTTCTCCAATTAAATTAAGGCCAAATGTCAATTGGAAATGTTGCCAAATGGAAAAAAATAATAAAACCAAAAATAAATATAGAAGAGACATGTGGCATTATTTTTTATATGTATGGTTCTTCTCTTATAATATTTATATTATATATTACAAGCCATTAAATAAAGCTTTGAAATAGATCAGGTATCCTATCCCAAATAAGAAAGATCTTATAGGAAGATTATCTAATGCAACAATATTTTCAAAATTTGATATGAAATCTGGTTATTACTAGATACAAGTTAAAGAAAGAGATATATATAAGACAACTTTTACAGTCCCCTTTGGTCATTACAAATGGAATGTGATGTCATTTGAACTAAAAAATGCACCATCAGAGTTTCAACAAATAATGAATGAAATATTTAATCCTTATACACGATTTACAATGGTGTAAATTGATGATGTTTTAGTGTTTTCTAACTCTATAGAACAACACTTTAAACATTTACAAGATGAAATAATTAGGCAAAATGGTTTGGTAGTATCAGCAACCAAGATGAAATTATTCCAAATTGAGGTCAAATTCTTAGGTTTTGAGATATATCAAGGAGCAATAAAACCTATTAGTAGAGTAAGAGAATTTGTTGACAAATTTCCTTATGAGATTAAAGACAAAATTCAACTACAAAGACTTTTATGATTTCTTAACTATGTGTCTGACTTCCTACCAAATCTTAGAATAAAGTGTAAGCCTCTAAGACTACAGAAGAAACCCCCAGCTTGGAGCCAAAAAAATGATTGAAGTCGTCCAAGACATTAAGAAACAAGTCTATAGTCTACCTTGTTTAGGAATACCTAACCATAAATCCTTTAAGATTGTTGAAACAGATGCCTCAGACATAGGATTTGGCGGAGTATTAAAGCAACAAGTAGAAGGAAAAGAACAAATAGTCAGATATCATTTAGGAACATGGATAGAAAGCCAAAAAAAATATTCTACCATTAAAGAAGAAATTTTATCAATTGTTTTGTGCATTACAAAATTCCAAGATGATTTGATAAATCAAAAATTTCTTTTACGAGTCAATTACAAAGCAGCAAAAGAAGTTTTACAAAAAGATATTAAAAATTTAGTTTCAAAACATATTTTTGCCAGATGGCAAGCATTGTTATCATGTTTTGATTTTGAAATTGAACTTATAAAAGGGAGAAACAATTCCCTACTAGACTTTCTTACTAGGGAATTCTTACAAGGAAAATTATCAACACTATGAGTTCAATTAGGGGAGGTGGAAGACACAGAGGTAAATCATCTACAGCCATATAGCCTTGGACACTAGCCAAAACCCCTAAAGCCAAAACTCTAGCTGATTATGCCACAAAACCTACAAAAACACAAGCCTCAAAAGATAGCCAAACATCCACTTTTTCAAAAAAACTTTCATCAGGCCTTCCAAAGAAAGAAGAAGAGCCTCAATACTTCCCAAAGGAATATGTCATTCACGTTTGTCTTTTAGAGCCAGATCAATACAGAGATAATGTACAGGATACCATTAAAGCTATATTTCCAATACATAATAAAAAAAATTTGGAATTTCATCCTTATAGACTTCAAGAAAGATAATCTATATTATGAATTAACTCTTGTTGATTAAGAATCAACCATAATTAGTCATTACACAGATAATACAAGCACAGAGTTTTCCAAAATTAAGATCAATAAAGTTCTCACTCACTCTTCTTGGAAGCAATCCCCTTATACAACCAATAAATTTTCTGTCAATTACCATGGCTTAACTTATAATTATATGAATTATAAGGTGGGATGGTACAATACCATGGACTATAGGAATTATGATCTTTCATGGTTTGTATGGTTTACAAGGGATTGTCCTAATCAATTTTCCAATAGGTTTTTGGAATGATTCCATGCTTTTGGACCAATACAAAAAATACTCCTACAGCCATATTGGAAGGATACAAGCATTTTCAAAAAGCAATTATCTTTGAAGATTTAGAAAAGCCATTTTTCTTTTGCTATCATTTTAGAATCCCTTGGGTAGTAAGTTAAAGCTTCAGTGTAATAAAGGGTTCTCCTCCCTGTCCTACCCTTAGCTATTTAGTAAAAAAAATTAGAGTCAAATGGTGGAAGAAATACAATCAGTCATATGCCAACAATAAGAATGTAAACAAATGGATTTCAAGTAATCCAACTTATGTGAAAAGAGAAGATTCAACCAATATCTCTCCTTTTTTAGCCAATAAGAGCAAATTAATGGCAGAACTTTTAGCCATTTCAGATCTGTCACAGTTTGTAAAGAAAATCCAAGAATATTCCTCTCAAATAACATCATCCTCATATGCAGCCTCCTTGAATTATGAACAAGAGCATGAAGATGATTGCTTTGGGATAGACTTTGAGGAAGAATTTCCTTGAGATAGCAGATGGCATTCATCAAATGGTGTTGACATTCAGCAAGGAATCTATTAGCCAAAAGAATAGCCCTGCACAACTGTAAAGTATCCTTTTTTGACATAAAGTCCTGAGAGTATTGATTGGCACAGATATAAAGTAAAAGTGGAATCCTACAAAGTGATATGGTTCAGCTTTAAAAGTACAGCAAGAATATTTAACAATAAATGAAATTCAATTTTAGTTGAAATGTAATTCAAATGTAAGGGGCTATGCCTATAAAATGCTTCTCATTTTTAGTTGTAACCATCGTTTGAAACATTTCTCTATTGCTTGTAAGAACCCAGAATATTTTGGATGAGCAATCAATCTTTTGTAAGTTTTCAGTTTTATCTTCAGTTATAAATTTGTATTTCATTTTATTAAATAAAGGCATATTTTAACCTATTTCTTATGTTTCTTCTTATCATGGGTTTGTTCTGGTGTGTGTATATATATAAAGGAGCTAGGGGTGTGCACAGTCCGATTAGGTTCGGTTAAGAGCCTAATCGTTAACTTAACCACACAAATGAGGGTGGTTCGGTTCGGTTCGGTTAACATGCAAAAGTTTGGAGTTAACCAAACCAAATTGAACCGTTTAAAAGCAGTTTGGGCGGTTTGGTTAACTCATTTAACCGATTATTCAAGTAACAAAGAAATAGTCCCAGACTCCCAGCCATGAAAGCATTGAAAGGAATCATATCCAGCATTTCAAGAAAAGTTATAAATCTATTAATTAAGGCCTAATCTTTTTTTCTTTTTCTTTTTTTGAAGAAAACCTAGACAAAACCCAAGAAGGTTGAAGCAGATATACTTGAGCAACCAACTAAAGTACGCTAAATTAACATGAAAAATTCATTTCTCGCTCATTGGATGTATATTGGAGAAAGTACTTACACCATCATATGTGAACTC
>JASKGM010093738.1:0-13061 GCA_034509205.1 Ceratonia siliqua
TTAAATAAAATTTATTAATAATTATAGTTATAGTTGGGCCAGCCCGATGGCCCGATGGGCTGGGCTGGGCTGGGCTAGCAATATGTCAGCCCGATGTAAATCCGGGCCGACCCGATTATGTCACTGGCCCGATCGGGCCGGGCCAACCCGATTGCCAGCTCTAATGAGGATGACCCCTTAACCAACTTCGAGGAGAATAAGCAAAACCAACAATAGGTAAACAACCCTGTTATTACCCCTGAAATATCATTTCATGCCATGGCATGTACCAACCACCCACAAACACTTTGCTTGCTTGGCCAGCTGCGAAATCAACAGGTCATGGTGTTGGTTGATGGAGGAAGTACAAATAATTTCATTGACCATGTTCTAGTATAGAGGTTAGGACTTCCAATAGTTAAAAGCAAGAAACTTCAAGTAGCAATAGAGAATAGGGAAAAGATAGAATGTGTGGGATAATGTTGAGTTCATGGTAATGCCTTTCGGCCTCACTAATACACCAGCAACATTCCAGGGCTTGATGAATGATGTTTTCTGACCATATCTCAAGTAATTTATTTTGGTTTTTTTATTCTTTTTAAATCTATTTGCGATCCATGAGAAACAACCTAGAACATCTCTGAATAGCATTATCAGTCCTTAGAAAGAATCAATTAGCAACAAGAAAATCCAAATGAAAGTTTGGGTCTTACAAATTGCATATTTGGGGCACTTAATCTTAGAGAGTGGCTGTGGACCTTAAAAAAATACAAATGATTTTGGAATGGCCTAACTTAAGAATAGTGAAGGAAGTGTAGGGTTTCCTTGGCCTTGCAGGATACTACAAAAAATTCATCCATAACTTTGCAAACATAGCTGCCCCCTTGCATCTAATAATTTCAATTGAGGGTTTTCACGGGAATGAAATCAGTGAGGCGCCTTCACATAGCTTAAAAAAGCCCTCACATCAAGCCTGATTTTGCGTCTTCCAAATTTTTCACAAGAATTCATTGTAGAATGTGATGCCAGTGGAAGAGGGATTGAGGTTATTTTATCACAAAATGGAAAACCCATAGCATATCAGAGTGAAGAATTAAAAGGATCAGCTTTTACACTATCCACCTACAAAAAGGAAATGCTCGCCTTGGTGAAAGCCATTAAAAAATGGCCCCCTTACTTGCTAGGAAGACCGTTCCTCGTGCACATCGATCAGCGAAGTTGTAAATACCTACTTAAAATTACAACCCTTGCTCAAATGCGATGGTTGTCAAAATTAGTCGAATACGATTACAAGATTGAGTACAAAAAAGGGAGTGAGAACTAGGGGGAAAATTATATTTCTAGGAAAATAATGTCTGTACTAATGTCTATATCAATACCTCAGGTTGATTAGTTATCCAAACTACAAGAGGAGATCAAAGGGTATTCATACTACGATGAGCTTAACAAAGGACAAGATTTTGCTTCTAGAACATTGCGGCCCAAAGGAGTGTGGTTCAAGAATGACAAGATAAATTTGAACCCTGCCCCCCTTTTATTCAAACTATCTTAAGTGAGTGCCACTCCTCACCAGTGGGCGGATATTTTGGCTTCCTTAAAACTCTATCGTGGGTAAAACAAGGATTTACATGGTCAAATATAGAGAAAACCATGAAAGAATTCATTAAGCTATATGATATTTGCCAAAGATACAAAACTAATTGTTCAAAACTAGCAAGTTTATTACAACCATTACCAATGCCTACTAAAATATGGTGTGAAATCTCCATGGATTTCATGGAGGGCTTACCATTCTCCTTAGGGTACATAGTGAGACTTGTTGAGGTGGATAGATTATCATAATATGGACACTTTGTGAGCATGAAGCACCCCTTCACGGCTGCCAGAGTATCTAAGAAATTCATCCACAACATTATGAGACTCCATGGAATTCTAACTTCCATCATCACTAATAGAGACAAAATCTTTGTGAGTTCCTTTTGGTAATCCTTGTTCAAGCTACAAGACACTCACCTTTGTATGAGCTCAAGCTACCATCCCTAATCCCAAAGACAGAAGGAAGTGGTCAATCAGACCCTTGAACAGTATCTTAGATGTTTCACTAGAGATAATCCGAAGAAGTAGGCTGAGTGGCTCCTATGGAATAAATTGAGCTATAATATAGCTAGGCAATCCTTAACAGGTGTAACTCCCTTTGAAGTAGTATATGGGATTCCACCATCGAGCCCATTTGTTTATATACCAAGATCTTCACATGTTCAAGCTATGAATGAACAGTTGAGGGATATAGATACCATTCTAAAGCAAGTATTCCATAACTTCTTGCAAGCTAGGGAAAAAAATGAAAATTCAAGATGATAAGAAGAGGTAGGAAGATAGCTTCAACGTAGGAGATTATGTATACTTGAAACTTAGACCATATTGTCAAAACTTGGTGGCATTCCAAGGGTATCTTAAGCTGGCTCCATAGTTTTTCGAACCATACCAAGTTACAGCAAGAATTGGATGGCTTACAAATTAGCCCTTTGCCAGGACTCTAAAATCCATAATTTTTTCCATGATAGTGTACTACATAGACATGTGGGATTGGTATCCTCCCCTGGTATCCTCCCCAACAACACAATTTCCTCCAATCAACAAGGACTCGACTATCCCATCTATCCTAGAAGCCATACTTGATTGTTGTATGATAAAGAAAGAAAGTATCAGCCAAAAACAGAGGTACTAGTGAAATGGAAGGGAACTATTACCGAGGACACTATGTGGGAAAAAGCTTGGAGGTTCGCCAAGTCATATCCTTAATTCATCACTAAGGACAATGTGTCAAAGGGGGGATGGAATGATATGTGGATTGCCATGTATACAACTTACTACTTCTGGTCTCGGTCATCTTACTTTGTTGGCAACAAGGTTATCATTTATGGGGGATCCCCAGGTTTTACTCTTTTGAGATTTCATTACCATAAATCTCGGTTGTATTAGGTTGTCATCTTTTGCTATATGTACAAGACAATGAAATTTACATGGTGATTTCTGCATAGAAGTACATGGAATTTTTTCCATCTCTTATACTATATGTGTGCTTAGTCAAATAAATTATGTTCTAAATGTTATGAAATTCCTTGTTGAATCTTGGTGGATAGTGATTAAATGGTTAAAATGAAGTTTAAACCAAATAAAGAAAAAGTTATATGACCTCTTTCATGTTTTGAAAATTTGAAATCTAAAGAATATACCAAATTTATGTTAATAGTGTTATTTTCTTTATACAGTAACTGTATCTATATATGTGCCTTGTAAGTTGTCATCATCTAAATGGTGGTTTCCTACGTCGATCACATGCATAGAATTGAGGCGTAACATGCAGCTTAATAACCATTAACCACTTCTTATAAAATGATTATTACCTTTAAAATGGTATTTATTTGATTATAAAATATAAATAGCTATTAAATTTACGAATATTAAAGTATTTACTCATCATGATTCTCCTATTCATGAGTAGCAATTTGTAGTCAATCATTATGGCCAAGCTTTCATTGATTGTCATGTGGAACATAGCCTAAGTTAAATAATCTAAGCTTATGTGTTTATTACTTATACCAACCCATCTTTCGCATCTTAATGTTTTCGTTGAATTAAATCTAGAGAGCACCGTTTCTAAGTTGTTTAATGGTTAGAGAGTATATAGAGAGCGCAATATCTATTTAATGACAAACTAAGAAAAGATTGGGATAGTAGAGCTTGTTACTATCTACGGTTGGTAGTTTTAACAGGAGTTGGGAATAATATTGGAGTCATGATCATTGTTAATGTCTAATGGTGGAGAATGAACCTTTAACTAGTTTTTATCTTCATTGTCATCAGTGTTATTTTGCTTTCTATTTTGCGATTCTATGTTTTCCTTTGATTTCCATTTATTTAGTTTAATTGTTCACAACCCCCTTTTTATATTTAGCAATTAACTTAATGTAGTTAGAATTTGTAACCAATTAATTAGACTCAATCCTCTATGGGAATGACCCTTGCTCATTACTATACTCAAAAGAGATTTCTTACTAGCAAGGATTAATTTTGATACTACTTCGAGATCACATCACTAAACTCTATCACCACAAGCCACCTTGGCTTTTTACAACCTCCATGGGTCAACATAACATCCACTAGGTTTTTCACCATAACATCCACTAGGTTTTTCCTCACAAGAACCTAGCAAAACTTTACAACCTTAGATTTTCTTCAAGATGAATGTAGTAAACTTCTCACGGCAAGGTAAGAATGTTACAGGAGTATTGAATTCCCTCAAGGTATCTTAATCCAGTAAAGGCACAATGGAGGGTTCATATCTCTTTGGTGTAAGCTCAAGAATGTCGCCCTTGAATATGTGTTCTCTTTTCTTCTTCACGGCCTACATCCAGCAGTGCTTGAGAATGGTTATTTATAGTTGAAGATGCAACTGTTGTAGCTTTAATCATTGAGAAGCAAATTAACTGCACAGTACTTTCACATTTTATCTTCTCAAATTTGAATTTCTTTGTACAGAGCTTTAGGTTTGATTCTAGGCTTGCTTTTAGACTTCATTATCTTCTAGTTTTCTCAATCAGCATAAGTAAACTTTGATAGTGCAAGTTATTTTTTCAATGGGTCAATCACAAATAAAATATACATAAAGTGTAGTTCCCAAGAAAAGCTTTCCAAAAGTAATCTAAATCATAACTTTATATTTTAACTAGTACTTCATTCCTAACAAGTAAAAGTGTTCTACCACAAGTATATTATTTTACTATTCCAGTTTTGCTTGCTACTAAAAAATTGAGATAGCTCTATCCTTGATCCTCTTTTGGCACTAAAAGGCACTAGGGTGGCCATTAGTAGCTCTACAAATAGATTGTGGTGTATCTCAAGGCTATCTTCTAGATGAATAGTTTTATAGCTTGTTGTCATGGATGGGCTCAAAGACAGACGATCTTGTTGTAGTGTTGTTGCCTTCAATTATTGTTTCTATTAGGCTAGTTGGATTACCTACATGGTTATAAGCACAAGAAGTTAGCCTTAAGGGCACAAGTTACTCTCATCCCCAAGAGCATGATTTGAAGTCATTATTAGCCCCAAGGTTTTGGTTAGGAATGATTTAGAGTTTTGATGATAACAAACTATTTTGAAAAATATTCTTAAAGCCATATATTCCTAAGATATTCAAATCAAAATTCAAATGAAGTCAAAGCAAATACTACACTAATTATTTGCTATCTTTGAAATAGGAATTTGTGGAATAATGAGGGGCATTCAAAGAGGAAAAATCAATCTCGAGAAAATGAGTCACCTATTATTCTATGAAAGGAAAATGCAATATTGAAGGAAAAGGAAACAAGAAAGGAAATAAGAGTTGAAAAGTAAACAATGGCATTTGGGCAAATAAGAGAAACCATGAAGGGGGAAAATATAGAAGACAAAACAACAAAAGATGTCACAAGTTTGCAAACCATTTAGTGCAAAGTCAAAATAAGTGCAAAACCAAAAGGGAGGAAAAAGGAAGTTGACTAGAACACATGAAAAAGCAAAACACATAGTTAAGAAGCTTGCTGACACAAGAAAACCATTCCTCCTACAAAGCAAAGGGTGAATAACATAGCCTGGCACATGTAAAACTAGTATTGGAAAGGGAAACAAATCAATCAAAAGGAAAATATCAAAATTCTTCTTTCTCCAAACTCTACATCTCATAAGAATCTCTTTCATTTTTGGGCATTAAATCATAAACATATATGAAGCAAAGAAGACTGCCTCTACAAAGAAAGGAAACAAGCCATAAAAGAAACAAACATAAAGGAAAATTATTTTTCCTCCTATCTACTATGTAGTAAAGCTAATCTCCTTCTACACATCTCGACACCATGTCTAAAGCAAAGAAACGAAGATGCAAAGAGTGGAAAGTCCATTAAAAGACAAAATCAACATAAGAGATAAGAGAAGATAAAAAAAAAAGAGCTCAAAATGGAAGTTGTAAATCTCATTGAAGATCAAGAGCAAGCCCTATCCCATGAAGAAAGCAACGATTAGAGGAGAAATAAGAGTCCTAATGGCTATTGTGGAGTAGTATAAAAAGAGGCATAAGAAACTTTGTAAAATACCAAAAAAAGCTATGCACTCTACCCGTGAGTTATATCATCAAGCAACTTTCTTTTAGTTCTAACATTTTACTTTGTGATATGTCATAAAAAAGCCAAAGAGAAATAATAAACACAAAAGGCAAACTCCTTGAGAGAGTATCTATTTATCTATTTATCTATTTCTTACTTTGAGATTGTTTTTTATGACTGACAACTGCCAAGGCTATCAAATTAAATCTCTTAATAATCGGTTCACCAAATAGCTGCAATATAGGGCAACATCGGGTTGAATCCTTGGATCATTCTAATTATGAGATCAAATTAGGATAGTAACAACAAATGGGGGGTTTTATAATGAGTAATCATGTGAAAGTAATGCAAATGATAAACAGAATTTGGAAAACAACCAATCCAAGGGAAGTAACCAATCTTGATTTTAATTTATCCTTGATCATTAATGAGTCATTCAATCACTAATCGAGTTCTTGATTTTTAGAACATATTAAGAAGCCTCAATATAATCTTTGGATCCACTACTAAATAAGCATCCAGGATTTAATCAATTAAGGTTAGACAAATCAACTTTCATCTAAATCTCATCTTAACCTAAAAACCAGAATCCAATCAAGCTAAACAACTCTTCAACTAGTTGTGATGTTTTTTTTAGTCTCTGCATATCTCTTTTGACACATGGTAACTATGCAACTATCATATGAATATCCTAATCAAATTAAGCAACTTAATGGAATCTCAAAAGAAAGGAAGAAACTTAATAAATGATTGAACTAGAAAATGATTAATCCAAGATCTCAAAATCAAACATCAAGACTATTAATCCCTAGGCTTGATTAAAGATTCTAGCCCTCCATGAACAAGAGGGATGAATTTACAAAAAAATAAAGAGAAACCATAGACAGAATAGAGTAGAGAAGAAACTAAGTCAGGAGGTAATAGAATAGTGCTCAAACCCTAGCTACTAGCTGTGTTTTGCAACTTCTGACTATATATATAACCCTAAAACCAACAATTACAACTTTCCCCTAGGCCAAAATATCACCCAACTGTCTAGCCAGCTCATCAGAAGAATTCTAGGGAAAAAGCATAAGCAAAACGCGGTAGTTTTGATAAGTGGCCTGCACAAGAGGGTTTCCAGTGACAGCATTCCAGTTTTGATTTCCAGGTTGAATTTGACTCACTAAACATCCGAATCAGTCTTAGAGTTCTTCATCAAAGTTGTAGATATTTCTCTTAGATTTACTATAAGATAAAATTCGTGATTATCAAATGTCTAGAACTCAAGTTATAGCTAAAATACAGAAGCAACATAAAAGCCCCAATAATGCTAAAAGATATAATTAAACCCAATTGGAACTCAAACTTATAAAATGTGGCCAAACCTAATAATTTAAGCATACAAGAGGATTAAAAGACTAAATGTGAGGCTTAACTAATGTATAGAAATTGTGTTTATCAAATTCCCCCACACTTAGCTTCTACACGTCCCGGTCAATTTAAAATTCCAAAACAAGAAAACAAAGAAAAACAAATAAACTAAAAACTAAAAATTTCAAAAGAGACAACTTCCAATGATGGTTAAGAATTCAAAAGTCTAGAAGCAAGAAAGGTAACCAAGGATTCAAGGTTTTACAACATCCATGAGGTAACATTTATTCTCAAATCAAGATAATCAATAAGGTATCTTCAATTGAATAGTATGAGTCGAGAATGATAGATCCTCACAAAATATACTCTCAATTCCTCAAGTGTTTCACTCAGTTAAGCTCATGAAAACAATTATGCACTACCATAAGCTTGCTTGTCTTTTATTTCTCTATTACACAAACATATGCACATATAAATCAAGAGGACTTAATTCAAGGCTGAATTAAGACTAAGGCAAGGGAAGGACATAATAGGAATATGACAAGCTAAGTACCCAAGAGAATGAAAGAGCATTGGAAAGGCAATCAAATGACAAGCATCAAGGATTTTATCTTAAGGTCATGTATGTAAAGTATATTCTTTTCATGTATTCCTTCAACTTTCTTCCTTTTCACAACTGTATACTTGTTTGTTCCCTTTTTTTTTTTTATCTTGCATATTACCCATCAATTTCACAGCCACCACACCTGTACTAGTTTCCACCAGCAAAGGGCTTCCCTACTAAAAATGAACCAATGCTTTCCCATTCCCTATGGTAAAGTAAGGTAAAGACATGGTTTTTCACATAGGCTTTTAACGAGCTAAAACAAAGGATAGGCAGTTAGGCTCAAGGGGTTAAACAAAGGAAAATGATGTAAGGTTGGCCATTTGGATAAAGTGGCTAAGTCAAGAAAGAATGGCTCAATCATGTTCATGTACGCAAGTGAAAATGCAAAGTCAAAAAGAATCAAAGTAAGTTCTAGAGTAATCAATTGTTATGAGTGAAAATCACACAAGAAAGAAGAGAATGGCACACATGCTAAATGCATCCATCAAAAGGCTCAAATCTCACAAGGCATGTATCTATCAAACTCAATCACCAATACAACATCCAAGACCAAGTATGTGAAATTCAAGAAGGAAGATAGTTTATTCAATCATGCTATGACCTTGAATCTCAATTGTTTCAAACTTACAAACTTTGCACCTCCTAAAACATCATTTGAAGGGAGAAGAAAACTAGAAAGAGATGACAGAAATAAAAGCAAAAACTGAAAAACAAAAATTAAAACAAAAAATAGAAAACATAATGTAAATTCCTCCCCCACACTTAAATTTTTCATTATCCTCAATGCAAAGCACAAAAAGTAATAGATCATGAGTATCAGTAAGCAATCAAAGACAAGTAAAATAGATGAGGGAGAAAAGAAACATCCCTAGGAAGTGAGGTAGATGGCTTCCTAAAACTGGACCTCTTCCACTATGTCCTGTTGACCTCCTTCATAGAATGGTTTGAGGCGGTGCTCATTGACTTTGGAAGCTTTGTTAGTAGTTTCACTTATAATCTCCACTACATTATAAGGAAAGACCTTAGTGATGATAAATGGACCAAGCCACCTAGAATGGAGTTTACCGGGCATGAACTTCAGGCGGGAGTTATAGAGGAGCACTTTTTAGCCAATTGATAACTCATTCCTTGTCAACATCTTATCATGAAGGAACTTGGTCTTTTCCTTGTACATCCGGGATTTCTCATAAGCTTCCAATCGAAGCTCTTCAAGTTCTTGGAGTTAGAGCTTTCTTTGGGATCCGGCTTGGTTGAAGTCAAAATTACACTTCTTTAACACCCATTATGCTCTGTGTTCAATCTCCATCAGAAGATGGCATGCTTTACCAAAGACTATCCGGTAGGGGGACATCCCAATGGGTGTCTTGAAAGCGGTCCTGTAAGCCCAAAGGGCATCCTCAAGCCTCAGGCTCCAATCCTTCCTATTAGGTTGGATAGTTTTCTCCAAGATTTGCTTGATCTCTCTATTTGAGACTTGAGCTTGCCCATTTATCTGGGGGTGGTAAAGGGTGGAAGTTTTATGCAAAACTCCATATTTTCTCATCAAAGCCTTTATGCTCTAATTGCAAAAGTGTGAACCCTGGTCATTGATTATAGCCCTCAGAATGCCAAATCTGCAGAAAATGTGTGATATAACAAAATCTACAATAACTTTAGAATCATCAGTCCGAGTGGCTTTTGCCTCATCCCATTTAGATACATAATCAACAACCAATAATACATAGACAAAACCAAAAGAAACAGGAAAAGATTCCATCAAGGTATTAAATTTTGTTTCGAGGTACCATTTCGGTGACTCAAGAAATGGAAATGTTTTGAAACGTTTCAGAAATTTCGTGGAGATGGAAGATTATTTTAAGAAAGGTTTAGAATAAGTTTAAATTTTTTTTAATTTTAAATGATTTTAACATGATAATAATGATATAGATATATATAATTAGATAGCATAGTATTAAATAATTATATTTTTATTCAAATAACATTAATATAATCGATGTTTATAAATTTTGGCAACTTGTGACATATATAAAACTCCATGCAAATTACATATTATACTTAAAGTTTTAAATTAACAGTAAAATGTCTATGAGGTAAATATCCAAAATATGGATATAATCTAGAGGAAATTGATAATGTCTCTCCACATAGTCACAATAATCAATCCAACTCATATGAAAGTAGTAAAAATTATCATAATCTCTCTTAAATTTTTCAAAATCTTTGATATTATTTGTTGGAGGACGCCAATCAGCCTGTGAGAATGATGAGTATGATGAGCCATAACCAAAAGTCGCTCCATAATTATGTGCAGAGGAAGATGAATCATGCCCTGCTGACCAAATACTGAAGATGATGAATGATAACCAAATCCATGAGATTCATATCCTCCAGTGCTAAGTGAAGAAAAATCAGAAGCTAATTGTTCAACATCTTGCATTTCAACATCGTCATTACCTGATCTATTATAATTAAAAGGCCTATAACCATGATCTTGATCTTCAGTGCAATATTGAAATCCTTGTTCTGATGTGAAAATCATATAGCTTCTTTCATCACTCCTATCAGTAGTGGTGACATTTGCACCACCTATTCCACCTCCACCACCATCACCTGTATCTATATCAGTATCATCATCTGATTCCTCATCAACATTAGCAGTAGATGACAACCCATGATGTGTTGATCCTCTCATTAGATTTTTGAACTCCTCATCAGTATTTATTCTATCTGGTTGAGTGGTTTATGAATTTGACCATCAATTAGCAAATGTAGCCAACTAACTATTTGATCTAACATTTCTCGTGTCTTCATCTAATTCATCTAATAGGGCATCACTAAGATCATCTAACCATTCTGAAAGACCATCATCCTCTTCAAAAATTGTGGTTAAATCTATGGCTCTGAACTCACCATCTTTTGAGTTATGCTCCTTCATAATATGCTTCAATTTCAATCGCATATTATATTGTGCAAAAACAAGCTTTTCTAGTTTATCATAATTCAAACGATTACGCACTTTTGTGTGAATAAGTGCAAATGTGCTCCAATTTCTTTTGCACCCACTAGATGAAGATGTCTGTGACAATATTCTCATTGCAATTTTCCTTAAATTTGGAGCATCAGTACCATGCATAAGCCACCATTCAGCTGCAAAATAAAATTGGTGCATGTTAGTTTGTAATATATTGAAATTCTTCTATATAGACAGTATTTTTTTTTATGATATAAGAATTCAAACATGTATCTGTTTTATCTCTTCCTCTGATAGCTAATTTATCAAAAAATCTATACATAGCATCTTGAAATACTTTTATCTACATGAAAAATATAGTGCGAATAATTATTGTAGTTCTTATCATGAACAAAAAAGATAAAGAAAAATATGATAAATACCTCATTTAGTGCATCAGAAGCTATAGTTGAGCTGGGCTCTAATCTAGAAATCACATTCTTAAGTGCTCTCAATAAATCTTCTCGAGATCCAAGATTTTCTGAGTATTGATACGATGGATTCAAGTAATATGCTTTTTTTCCCATGTATAAATAAAGAATAAAATGTCAATTACTATAGTCAAAGATGAAATAAATAAAAATATATTACCAAAATAACATAAATATAAATGTATAATCAAATATTTTATACCTGCCATATGAATGTCACTTATTATTTGTTTATGCCAACGGTAGTCAATAACATCAAGAAACTTTTTGCATGACTTAGGAGCCAATGCAAGAATTGTTGATCTTGCCTTAGACATTGCTGCATAAACATACGGCATTGTTGCTTACTTTTCTCCATCAACCATCCTTAGAACCTTAGCAATTGGTGTATGCATATCCACAATTTTTTTCACATTCTCCAAAATTCTGGATATAACAGGGTGGCATGAACTTGTTTTCCAGTTGAATCTTTATTAGCATAACTCCTAGACCATTCATCGGAAGTTACCATTCTTTGTAACCCATTTTTATGCTCCATGAGACTTGCAAGAGAAATATAATTGGTTGCAAATCGTATTTGAGCAGGTCTAATCAACTTTCCTGTACAATAAGTTCTCATCATGTGAAGAACTTTTGAGTGGTTGTAAATAAAGTTAGTGCGCCTTTTAGCATCTTCCAAGACCTTCTGAACTTTTTCAAATTTTGCAAAATCATGCAATATAAGGTCAAGAGAATAAGCAGCACAAGAAGTCCAATACAAGTGTGGTCTCATCTGCATCAATAACTCACTAGCCTTCTTGTATGCAGATGCATTATCTGTAATAATTTGGACAACATTAATTTCACCAATCTCTTCAACCACTTGGTTCATTAAGCTAAAATATATTTGGCATCCTTTTCTCTTCCATTTGTATTAATTGACTTGTGAAAAATGATCCTCCCATCACAGTAGATCAAGAAGTTTATGATTGCCAAACGGGTTATAGATTGCCAACCATCACACATAATTGTGACACCATATGTTTCCCATTTCTTCTTAAATTCTTCTATATAATCTTTGATCTCCTCTATTTCATTATCAAGGATTGGGCCACCAATTTCATATGGGGTAGGACCTTTAACCTTAACATCCGCATGGGCAATTTCATCAATCATGATATCATAAAAAGGATCCTGGGCTTTATTAGGTGGAATGTTTTGATAAATAAAGAATTTACCTATTGCTTGCTTTGCAGACTTTGCCCATTTTGTGGGATTCCACAAATGGTGTAACTTTTGTTGATACACATCCCATTGGCGATATATTGAAGGATCCATTTCTTCCTTGCTTGGACATTTTCCTTTTCCCTTGCCAAAAAATTTGCTTCCAGATTCTTTGACACTTTCACTACAAAAAAAAAGGTTTTTTTTCCTTTCTTTGATACTGGTTGAAAATAACCATATTTATCTCCTCTTTCTGCTCTATGTATATCTTGAATAGATGCATGTTTTGCATATTCTAACTCCTCTTTCTCTTGAATTGTCATATCATCATCTGAATC
>JASKGM010093749.1:0-13059 GCA_034509205.1 Ceratonia siliqua
ATATATAATTAATTATATATATACAGTTCGGTTTGGTTAACCGCGGTTTTAAAAAAAATCAAACAATTAACCGAACCATGTATGATTCAGTTAGGATACTATTTAACTGAACTGAACCGCCTAATGTTTGGCTTGATTAAATTTTTGCTCGATTCAGTTTAGTCGGGTTGACGGTTTAACTAATCCAATTGCACACCCCTAATCTTCATCATGGGGTCTTGGGTGAGGTCCATTCATTGACTCCTAGTTTTAGGGATAAATCAAGTAATTGATTTCTTATTTATCATCAGTTGAACACAAGTTACAACCTTAATATTCAGGTTGCATTTGATTGGTACAAATCTTAATTTTTTTAAAAAAATATCTATAAAAAATTTAAGCACAAAAAATAAATATTCTTATGTTAATTAGAGCATATCTAACATATAAAACTATTTTATATTATATATATATATACATATATAAATTTTTTATACTTGAGATATTAAAACATCATATTAAGGAGAAAAAAAAAGAAAGTAAAAAACACAATGTATTGAGTACAAGTGGTAGATGTTGACTCAATTTCAATAGTGGGGTAAAATAAAATATCCTCTACCCACAAAAAGGCTAGTAAAGAATTAGAAAGTGCTTTATGTATAAATCAGGAAACTGATTGAAAGAGACATGGATGGTTGAGGAGGCCAACTTGTTGCCCATTTCCTTTCCACTCCTACCCAGGATTGAATGGCAATTTCCATAAAAATCAAGCTTTTTGTACAACAATACCAAAAAGATAAAAAGTGCAGATAGCTAGATGCCTTTGATTTGCTCAATGGAAGGATAGTCAATTAGGCATTCTATATTGACAACACAGAAATTAGAGGGCAAATCATCCATGGTTATGATGAATTGATGATGCGTATACCCCAACAAGGGGGAGAGAAAAGGGGGGGACGGTCCCGCCCCTAATTTTCTTTTTTCTTTTTTTTTTCATGTTTATTTTTTTAGGTTTTTTTTTTGTTATTTATATTATTTATTTATTTCTTATTTATAGTATTTTAAAAAAAATTTTTATTTTTTTTATATATTTTTAAAATTTTTATATTTTTTCTTCAAATTTTTTATTTTTTTTAACATAATTTTTTTTGAATTTTATTTTTAATGTATGTTTTAATAATGACAAATTAATGTATAATTAATTTGTCATTATTAAAAAATAAAAAAATTAAAAAGGACAAAACATTTTTTTTTATATTTTTAAATAGGGGAGTAACCTGAGAAAATTGGGTAAGGTAGGTATACGAAAGATCAAATGGTAAACGAACGGCAGAAAGAAAAAGAGAAGAATAAAAAATTATAAGATTGGAATAAAAAAATGAAAAAGTTTCTAATCTGGTGTTGTTTACGGTTCAAGGAAGAGCCTAATTTTTCCCGGAAAATGATAGGAAAAATTAGACTGATATTATTGTTCTTTTTTAAATGACATGGTGATATCCGAAAATTAACTAGCTTTCCGAATATGCAGTGAAGCCTAAACTAATCACAAACTTCATATCATTGGTAACTCAGATCATTAACTTTTACAGAAGATTCTCAAGAAACAATCAAATCAACAAGAAAGAAAACTACCCGGAAAGTCAAAGTATCCGCTCTACAGCATCTCGATGGATAAGCCAACAGTTAAAAAGCTTGAGAGAAGCCCATGAAAAAATCGAGCAACAGGAAAGAAAACAGAAAATCAACCAGAAAGTAAATTACGTGCTCTACAACATCTCCAAAATATACGAAAAAAATTTCATAAAACAAACTGAAACACGTTAACACTGAAATGGAAAACAATCTCAGAACAATTATCCCACGAAACAAACAAACAGTTGAAAAGCTTGACAGAAGCCGGTGAAAAATTCAAGCAACAGGGGAAAAAGAAGAGGAGAAAACTAACCCAGAAATTATATTCATGTGCTCTACAACACTCCAAAATATCAGAAAAAAAAATAAAACAAACCCATACAGGTCAACAATGAAATGGAAAAATCTAAGAACAATTGTCCCAGGAAACAACAAACAGCCCAGAAACTTGAATCCATATAGGTTTTTGAAAAGAAATTGATAACAATAAAACTAGCAGTACCTGGTTGTGAGAGCAAAGGAGTGAGTTGGGCAGTAGCCTGAGTTGGCGGTCCAGATCTGGTTGGCGACTTGCTTCCCCAACCTGGCGCGCGATTCCTCGGGTCTTGGAATTAGCGGCCATACAAAAAGACTGATGAAGAGTGAGTGAGAGACAGGGAGACAGGGAGACAGCGACAAGAAAGTGGAGAGAAAGGCGGAAGCTCTTCAGAATATGAGAGAGGGAGTGGAAGGGTAAACAGAGCGTGCGAAAGTGGTGGGCGCAAAGGCTTTTTTTTGTTCGTACCTACCACGTACGATAATGGCGTTATTTCCTTGACGTCCACCGTTTGTTGCGTTCAATACAAAGCAATGCACGATTGTGACAAATCAAGGGTCATTCACAAATCCAAGGGTGGATAAGTATTCATAGACAATCTGATGTGTTTCTTTTTATTTTATTTTTTCGAGAAGTATGAAATTAGCAACTCTATTTAATATGTATACTAAAATATTACATTGTAGTAATAAACAAATTTTCATAAAAAAAAAAATCAATCCAAAAGGTAAATTCATACTTAAGATTATAATCGAAACAACAAAAAACATTAAATAAGCTGAAAAGTTTAAAAGATAAATATAACAAGTAGGGATGGATATAGAAATTATTTAAAGGGGGCTCAAAGTACCAGCACCTAGCTACTGCCACCCCCCAATGGTCTACAACAACAATTATAGATGACTTCTTATTTTATTAGTGATTATTTGACAATGATTATTTGACACATAAGTGTAACAATTAATAAAATATAATGAACAATTTGGGGCTATAACTACAAATTCACAACTACAACTCAAACGAAATGAGAGTCTGGGACCACAACTACAAATCCATAACTCAAACAAAATTGGTGTATAAAATCACAACTAGAATTCATAATTGACACAAAATATTTGTAAATAAAATTAAATAATAGATGGGACCACAATTATTTGCAATATAACTATTAACTCACTTACAATGAAATAAACTATTTTTGCAAGAATTAGTATATTAGATTATGTACAAACTTAATCAAGTTTGACTTTTGTAAACACTATTTAATTTGTACACTCCTATTGATGTTTTGCAACCCCACTCTTTGCCCTTCCAATTAAAAAGGAAGAGAAAAAAAAAAAGCTTAACAACTTCTATCAAATTTTAAAAAAATTCATAAATATATATTAGTAAAAATTTGGAAGAGGGAGGGGCCAGGGCCCCGGCTTGCACCCCCTCCCTCGTCCTTGACTACAAGCTAATTTTCATCACTTATTGAACAAGAAAATGTTGAGTACAAAATAAGTCAAGAGGTAAAATTTGAAAGCTAAAAAACATTACATGATTTTAAAAAAATATTAAAGAGGATAATTATTTGTCATACCTACCCTTCAAGGTGGTGAGGAATCGTTTAAAATTATAATAAATGTGAATGTTCATTGAGAGAGTTGTATTAATGATTTAATTATAAGTAAGTAAAGTTGACAATCGGTCCGACCCAATCATGCTAATGATTGAATTGGGGCTGTTCGGGTTAGCTCAAATATAAATCGGGTTGACATATTGCTGGCTCAGCCCATCGGGCCAGCTTAACTCTAATTATAATTATCAAAACTTTTATTTAAATATAATTATAAGTTATTTTTATACTAAAAATACTAAAATAGTAAATAAAATATGAGAATTGGATTTCTGCTCTCAATCAACCCAGCCAAGCCATTTGAACTTGTTAGCAGCAGATAAGAATGACAAATAAGTCTTAAGTTTCTCCTTCCTCATTGCCTAAACACTGCCATTTACTTTGTTTAAAATGACAGCCATAGGTGTCTGCCACATGCAGACATGTTGCCCTTCTTGTTTCTTGTATCAATGAAAGGTGAAATGTTATGAACTTATGAGAGAACTAAGTACACTTAAGAATCAAAAGATATGATGTGACTGAAGGTTGAATACACGAGAGCAAACTTCTCATTCAACTTCTACATACTTATCACACTAGCTACGTATCAAACATGTAAACACCCGTGTCCCTTGAAATTTTGCATTTAATAAATTTCTCTTACAGAAAAATAATAAATAAATCATAAAAATAAATAAAAAATATGTAAAAATCAAAAAAATATATATCAAGAAAAAAAATATAAAAGTAAAAAAAGATAACCAAAAAAAAAGAAGAGGGCCCAAGGGCCATTTTTGGAAATTCAATGGATATTGAACCAGAAATTTTGATCCAGCCTAATGAACCAAAAAAGAGGGCCTAACCCACCAACTCAACCCAATACCCTAACCCAGGTACCAACTGCCATACTTCAACCCTACCCGAATCCCCTTTCTCAACCCTTCTGAAACCCTGTCCCTTTCACCCATGTAAAGCAATGACCTTCCCTCTCTGTTGCCGCGTCCTTCTTCTTCAATGTCCAGAAATTGTTCCCTCCCCTTTCTCTTTGCTTTTTCTTCACTTTCGACCAACACTGTCCTCCGGTCTCACCATTTCTAGCAAACCCTAACCACAGATTCCTGACGTCTCAGCTTGCTCAATGGCTCCTTGTCACTTTCGGGGAGGCCATGTGTGACAATGGTCCCTACCGTGGCGGTGTATGGTTGCTCATCAACTGTATCCCCGGGATCGTTGCAAAAAGCAACGAGATTCTTTTTCTTCCTATGGCTATAAACGAAAAAGAGGGGGGGGAAGTCGAGGGAGAGGGGATTGATTTTCTAAAAATCGAGGGAGATCAAGAAAGGAGGGGATTTCTGGAAGTGAAGTTTTTTTCGGGCTGCGGGGTAAGCGGCCATTTGCTTGAGGTTTACAATTGCCCATTTCTCACCAAGGTAACCTAGTTATCTCCTTGTTTATTCTCTTACTGATTATTGGGCTACGGGGCTGTGATGATCAATTCCAAGGATTAAGATTCCTAGAACTTGCGATCAGAGAGGGATTGATCTTCTCAATCAGTTTTAAGTAAAATCTATATTTCATCCTTCACTTTCTTTTTCTTACTAGCAATTGGATTCAATATGGATTGATTTCCTGCAAAGACGCGTTCAGACATACTGATTTAAAGTTAGCTTCATTGTCATCTTAACTTCAAAATGGCTTCAATCCCCGGGTTCAAGTTCTTTAGAATGTTCAGCCGTATGTGTTTCTTCCTATCCTTCCCATATTGTTTTATATTGATTCAAAAATTGTATTTCTTCCTATCTCATACCGTCTTAATCAATTATGATTTTTAACGGATTCAAGCAAAAATTTTGATTCATATTTTCTTTAAGAACAGGTTCTGTTTTGGTGCTATATAGAATTTAGGTAGTAAGGTTTGTCACCGATAGCTCACAGTTAAGTTCAAGACCCATCTCTCTAGTGGCCAGAACACCAAGTTACATTGATGGTTTTGGTCCAAATACTGGGTTGAATTTAATAACATAAATTGATTCTGATCATGACCTTTGTGGTGATTGGGAAGCATGAACTACCTCTCTGGCTCCTGAGCTCAAAGTTGAAATATTTCTTGTAGTGATATGTAATGTAATTCTTTTGAGCTGTTTGATTATTTGTTTTACTGGGTTGTATCCACTTTATTATCTGATCTGTACATATTTCTACATCATTTTGTTTTAAGTTCATTTATGTCCTAATTTATAGGTGGCCCGAAGTATTGTTTTTTTTTCTTCTTTTTTATGATATATTTTTTTTACTCACTAATAAGTTTATTTATTTATTTTGGTGTCTCTCTCTTTCCTGCACTTGTTTATCTTAACCCATTTTACGTCTCTTCTAGTATGCCTTATGCGTGTTAAGGCAGGGAATTTAAGGCCCAAATATAAAATAGCAAGCCATAGGAATCTGTTGGGTCTCTAAGGCTTCCTTTTTTACATAAGTAGAGAGGGCTTATGGGTAACTGGTGGGTCCATGTGTCGCAACTCAGCTTAGCAAGTTTCAGGAATTAAATGTAGATTGCCTCAAGTAGCTTAAACCCTTTTGTTCAAACAAAAACAAAACAAAAAAGAGAGAAACAAAATCATTGATTTTAAAAGGGTCCAACTCCCTAGGTTCCAAAGACCAGCCCCTTCACAATCTTTCTAAAATAGCTCCAAAGGCCTAAGCAGCCACATTTTATGCCAAGGGTCCAGGTCACTAAAGTCACTCCAAAGGCCCAGTTAAATAATTTCAAAAAAGAGAGAGAGGGTTCAAGCCCAATTCTTTCTAAATGGCTCCAATGGCCTTATCAAATATTTTAAAGTATGATTTAAATATTCTTATCAATTGTTTTAGGCAGAAATGAATTTTGTGATCTTGTTTTGATGCCAGTTTTTCAAGAAATATTATTTTTAATTTCATAAATTGCGTTTTGTCCTCTCTATTTGCATAAATTACATTTTGGCCCCGTTATTTGCCTAAATTTTGTTTTGGCTCCTCTATTTGCAAAAAATTGTATTTTGGCCCTTCTATTTACATAAATTATATTTTGACCCCTTTATTTGCATAAATTGCATCTCGACCTCTCTATTTGCATAAATTGCATCTTGGCCCCTCTACTTGCATAAATTGTTTTTTTTGCTCCGATATCTTCATAAACCTTATTTTGGCCCAATATTTTTGAAAATCTTGCCTTGACTCAATAATTTATGAACTTCATTATCCTTCCAATAACCTAACATTAAAGGGACTTTTAGTGGAGGTTATTCTCTCCAAAGTCATAATCTTCGTGGACATTCAGTAAAGTCATATACTTCCCGATGTCCTATTTTCTTATGACTTTTCAGTGGAGTTTTATCTTCCTAAAGCCTCAGTCTTAACGAACGTTTAGTGGAGGTATACTCTTCCCAATGCTTCAATTCTCATCTAGGCTTTTATGTGAAATTTTATATTCCCCTAAATGTCCTAACCTTCTCTGGGCTGAGATCATACATCTCACCTAATCAACTTATTCGAACATTCCGAACTACGTTGACCTTGATCTATTTCGGGGTATGTGAGCACTTACTTGGTAAAACAGGTCTAGTTATTTCTTTCTCTACCTTCGTCTTTTATTATTTTATTAATAAAAATGGGTAATTTAAATAAATTGAAAATTTGAGGGCACAAACAATTTAGGGTAACCATCCTTAGGTATGGACGTTGTGGGGTGCCTAGCACTTTCTCCACACGTAATCAGACTCTCGAACCCTTCCTCTGGTTCTGAGGGCCAATTTTCATTTCCTTTTTTCAAGGATCCTAATTATTCTTCTAATTAATTAGTGGCGACTCCCATTTTCTATGTGTTTTCCCTTACGCGCTTAAAAGTCATAAAATGATGGCTATTCACTAGTCGTCACGTTGTGACAATGCATCATATATATGTTAAAAGAAATAAAATTTTAACAATTTATTTCTTGAGTCATCATAATGTTTCTGAAAGGAGTAATACCATTCTCTTCCTTTTACCTTATGTTAAAGACATGGATAAAACAGTCTTCCTCGAGCTTAAAGTACATGAGGGGAGGATTAACATGATAGGTTCAGGAAAATTAAGGACGTCGTCATCATCTTGATGATATTACATTCAACCCAATTTTTTTTTTAATTTTTTGGTTAGCCTATCGGGCTAACTTGGGCTGGCCTGATCAGGCCACAAGCCACATTGGGTAGGCCAAAAAAATTTTAATTTTTTTTGGACTAGTATTTTGGTAGCTTAGCCCTATCAATTTTCTGGTTAGATTGGGCCAGTCCATTAGACTAAGCCAATTTTGCTACCTCTAGAAGTAAGTTTGTCATTGGATAAAAAATAATCCCCTTAGACATGAACTAAGTACCTTGATATGAGATTATAGACAAGGGTATACCATGAAAGGAGACTATCTTGTTTAGGTACAACTGTGCATATTGTGGAGCTAAATAGGCAGTTTTTACTAGTAAGAAGTAAGCTCTCTTAGTGAGCTTATCCACAATCACCCAAATAGAATCATGCCCTTTAAGGGTTTTTGGTAACCCAATTAGAAAATCCCTGGTAATCTTCTCCACTTTTATATGAGAATCACTAAGTTTTGATGCAGCCAGTCTTTGGTGTTTAGCTTTGACCTGTTGATAGGTTAAACAGCGAAAGACATAGCCTGCTATATCCTTTTTCATCCCATCCCACTAGTAATGAATCTTCAAGTCATGATACATCTTGTTACCCCCTGGGTTCATAACATAGGAAGACGAATGGGCACAGTGCATTATGTGTTTCCTTAGTTCATTAACTTTCGGTATCCATAACCGACCTTTGTAAAATACTATCTCCTGATCATTGATTGTGACACCAGTGTCAACGTCTAACTTTTCCCTTTCCAATAGTTTAGCTTTATCAGGATCATATGCTTGAGTGACTTTAATTTTCTTCACCAAGAGAGACTATACCTGCACACTAGCAAAAAGTACACCAGGTGAAGTTATCTATAGTTTGACTCCACTACTTTCCAACCTATGCAGCTTATAAATTAAAAGTCTATGACCTACTTCGATATGTGACAAGCTACCATTATATTTTCTACTGAGCACGTTTGCCACTATATTAGCTTTGCCTAGATGGTAAAGGATGGAGCAGTCATAATCCTTAATCAGTTCCATCCATCATTGCTATCTCAGATTTAGATCCTTCTGCTCGAAGATGTACTCGAAACTTTTATAGTCGATCTAGATTCAGTAGGTTTCCACATATAGGTAATGCCGCCATATATTTAGTGCAAAAACTATGGCCACCATTTCAATGTCATGGATGAGATATTTATGTTCATGTTTCTTATGTTGTCTTAATGCATAAGCAATTACCTTGCCTTTTTACATTGACACACAACCCAATTTGATCCGAGACACATCACAATAGATGACATATTCACACCCACTTTTTGGTAAAGTCAAAATTGAGGATGTAGTTAGATGTTCCTTAAGTTGCTGGAAGCTGTCTTCATAAGCTGCCAACCATTCAAACTTTACATTTTTCTGAGTTAGCCTTGTCAAGGGAGTCGTTATGTGCAAGAAATCCTTGACAAAACAACCACAATACCCTGCTAGACCTAAAAAACTATGAATCCTATCGCTGAAGAAGGTTTGGGCCAATTTCTAATCACTTCCACTTTCTTAGAATCCACATGAATACTTTTCCGAGAGACTACATGTCCTAGAAAAATGAAATCTGAAAGCTAGAATTCACATTTTGAGAACTTCGTATACAACTTGTATTCCCTCAAAGTTTGTAATACAATTCTCAAATGTTGATCATGTTTTTCTCCACTTCTGGAATATATCAGTATGTCATCAACAAAAACAATCATAAACCATTCCAAGAACAACTGGAATACCCTATTCATGAGGTCCATGAAGGCTGCAGGAGCATTAATAAACCCAAATGACATAACTATGAATTCATAGTGCCCATATCTAGTTTTGAAAGCCGTCTTAGGAATGTCATCCTTTTGAATTATAAGTTGAAGATACCCCGAACGCAAACCTATCTTGGAAAAGTATTGAGCTCTTTGAAGTTGATCAAATAAATAATTTCTTCAGGAAAAAAAGATTATTTATTCTTTATTGTGACCTTGTTCAGTAGCATATAATCTATACAGAGTCTCAAGGATCGATCTTTCTTCTCCATAAACAACATTAGTACCCACCACAGAGAGGTACTGGGGTGGATGAACCCTTTATAGTAATTCCTGAAATTACACTTTCAACTCCTTAAGTTCGCTAGGGGCCATTTTGTATGGAGGAAGTGAGATTGGGGTTGTCCCCAAGTAAGTGACAATACAGAATTCTATTTTTCTCTCATGTGGAAGACTTGGTAACTCTTTTAGAAAGACATTCGTGAATGCTTTTACCATTGGAACATTTTTTAACTGACACTCTAGACTTTCAACATCAAGAACAAAGGCCAAGTACGCCTCACTACCCTTCCTTAACAATCTCTGCACCCCTAAGGCAAAAATGAGGTTAGTGGGAACCTCACTTTTGTCTCTTTGAATCACAATCGATTCTCTTCTAGGTAAACAAATCTTCACTATCTTATCAAAGCAATCCACCAGTACATGTTGGCTAGTAAGCCAATCCATTTCTAAAATCACATCAAATCCATGTATTTTCAGAACAACTAAATTCATAGATAACATTGTATAACATATAAGAAGTGAACAAGACTTCACCAAATCAAGGGTAGTTAAAGTTTCTTTCAAAGGGTTAGATACCTCTAATGGAAAATCTAATGAAACAACAGGTTTCTTCAACCGTGATAGCACACAAGCATATATAAATGAGTGGGTTACCCTAAGATCAAATAAGACATAAACCATAATGGATTCTAATAGTAGGGTACCTGTGACAACTACATTAGATGCCATGGCATCTTATCTTGTTAGTGCTAACACTTGGTGTAAACACCTATTTTTGTCCTACTTTTTCTTATTTTACTTTATTTTTACTTTATTTTATTTAAGTTATATTATTTACTATTTATTAGTTTAAGCAAAAACAAAGTAAAAAAAAAACAAATAAACAAACAAAAAAATAAAAAATGTACTTGATGCCACTTAACCATAACTCAATTTAACTCCCTCAGCCCAATACCTTAACAAACCGGAGCCCAGCCTAATTACCTAGACCAAACACTCCCACAAGCCCACTTAACCCCACAAGCCCACTTAACCCCACAAACCCACTTAACCGGACTACCCTCTCTCTGCTAAAATCACTTTCCTTTTCTACAATTACCCGGTCAACCCCACACTTCTGCAAATGCCATTTCCTGTCTCTCTCTTCATGCAACCTTTCTCTGCGCGCAAATCATACCCAATCTCCCAAAACACCCATTCTTCCACCTGCACCTACTCCCTTCGCGGAACACGCTTCCCTTATCCCTTTTGGGACCAATTTCACGCAACCCAGCCTCTATCAACTCTCGGCAACCACCCTTTCTCTATTTCCTTCTTCACCCGTCATCTCATCTCCCTGAACCAAAGTAATTTCCTCTTCTACCCACTCTCCTACAGCTCCCTCTGAAATCCTTCCTCCACCTACTTCTCTGCAAAATCCATAATCTCGGCAACACCCATCTTCACGCTACCCATCCTTTGTGCTCACACTCCAAGCCTTACCCACTCTCGGAATCCCTAATTTCACTCCACTGTGGAGCACCTAGCAGCGGAAAATGGATATAAAAGGCACGAATCAGGGGACCTTTGAAGAGGAGGAGTCCGCGAGTCCTTGGGGGGACAGAGATCGAAAAACAGAGAGAAGTTTCAGAGGATTACGAAGGAAGAGAGGGCACCGAAAGCCAACTGAGGGGGGGTGACGAAGTTGGAGAGGGGAAATTTCTGAAAGCAAAAAGAGGAAACCGAGAGTCAGGGGTGCGAGAAAGACAACTGGGTTCCATCACACTATCTCTATGCTCGAAATACACGATCACCAAGAACAAGGAATTCGGAAGAGAGTTAAGAATTCAAGGTTTGAATCAATCTTCCTAGAGGAATCAGCTTAGGGGGATTCCGGGGTATAATCAGATTTGGGTACATGATTTTATAATACTCATTTCCTCTGTATTTGATTCCTTTTATTGTGGGCTTCCTCGGCTATGTGTTATTACTGTAAATACTGTGAATCTGAGGAGGAAGGATGTCTGTGAGTCATGTATTATGATGATCAGACCAAACCACGGAGTATGATTTATGTTATTTAATCTGACTTTAGACAACAAGTGCTTCTTGTTGAATGTCATCTGTATGGTTTAATAATACATTTAATCTGTTTGACTTGGGGTAAAGCTTGCTAAGGTGTGGCTTCAAATTTGTAGCTAGTCAGAACACTCTTTAACTTGATAGAATTCATTTAAGATGATAAGCTATCTGCCGTGTGCTAGCATGAATCTGGATTTTTCTGAATATATTTTTGATTGCTGCTTGCCAATATTTTGGTTTTGGAAATCAAGATTTTGACCAGCTTGCTTCTGACTTTGTAGCTCAGGTTGATTTTTAGTTCTTAACTGGTCATGGTTTCTAAATTAATCTGGGGAGACAGAATCTACATGGACTTTGCTAAAATTCAGATTTTACAGGTCCAAAATTAATTGGTTGGGAGACGTTCAGATTCTGTTTATGTGAAAAATTAATTCGGTTTTGCTAGTTCATAATTCATTTGTTGAAAGAAGAACAGCTTTGGTTCAATTTTCCTAAATCTGTTTAGTTGAGAGCTTGACTCTGTAGTCTATGCTGATTCATGGGTTTGATAGCTTATACTTAGGTTTAAGAGTTGGTTTTGAATAAACTGTTGGCCTAAGCTCACCATTTCTGATACTTTATTGAATAATGCTCATGTATACATCTTACATTACTCCTGTATCTGTATTTGATTATGGGTTTGCATAGGTTGTATAAGTTTAGTCCGAGTATTATCATTATTATTGTTGTTATTCTGAAATGGCCCAATTTTGTCTTCACAAGAAGCATCCCCAAATTTCAAAGGCAAGATACTATTCTAGTTCTCTTCTTTTATTTCAAAAAAATGGGTTCAAGGCCCAATGATTCCAAAAATGGGTTCAAGGCCCAATAATCTCCAAGGTGTCTTCAAAGGCCCAATTACTTTCAAGATGGCCCAATCGTCTAGCCAAATGATTTTAAAATTGGATTTCACATTCTGGTAAACAAGGAGAGTTTAATTAAAATGCTTTTAGCCCCAACATTTTCATATTGGCACTCTTGTCTTAATAAATTTAGGAATCCTATTTGAACTCTCATACTCTTCATAAATTATATTTTGACCCTAATTTTTTTTTATAAATTTCATTTCGGTCCCCTTAGTTTGTAAAAATTTACATTTTAGCTCCCAATCTTTCGATAATTGCATTTTAACCCTCATACTTTTAAGAATTATAATTTGTTTTCCCAACTTTTAAAAATCACATTTCTTGGCTCCATTACTTTTAAGATTTACA
>JASKGM010093770.1:9621-46118 GCA_034509205.1 Ceratonia siliqua
TAAGGTTATATTAATCTTTGAAGAGTCTCAAAAGTTATATTACTTTACAAATCATGTAAGGGTGAGATAACTTAATGTATTGTCCAATCCTTCTTGCTTAATTAGCTTATATGATTGCTAACTAATTTAGCCACTCATGGATTCTGTTATAGTTATGAGATTTTGATATTGATTTTGGCTTGCCACTTTTTGATTAATATAGTAATCAAGGAGTGGCATATTAATATTTGCTTGCCACCCTTTGACGTTCTCTTCTATGGATATGGGGGATCCTTTAGAAACCATTATTGAAGAATACGGAAGAGCGATAGAATAAGAAGCCAATCTGCAGTTGTTATTAAGTGTCAGTTTTGGTTTGAAATTAAAATTTGAAATTTACAAGTCAATCTTGAGGCTTCCTGGCACACATAACCCATATATTAGTTTAGCTGATGACTTAAAATATGGATGGTAGCATTAATTTTTTTTTTTTAGAAAGTGCTTTTCATCTTAATAGGTTCAACCTCTCCCTTACTATAGCTTTGGCTAGTGACATGCAAGTGTGTTATATTGTGTTATATTAAGCATTCAAATAAAGAGTTGAGGTGATTAGGTTCCACGCCCAAATAGAATGACATTTTTTTCTTCTTAAATTTAGATTCTAGATTTATTGATCCATCCTAATGTATACATTTATTTGATAGAATATATTCTTAGAAATATATATTTGCGATAATTTTATTAGCAGATTAAACAGTTATCCTTTTATACTATTATTTTTTCAAACTTCAAAATACTCATGAAAAACAAGAGTGGTAACGGTTAATGCAGTTATTGTTTAACTTTTGTCTCCAATTTATCAAAATACTCAACATAATTAAACTTCAAATGGTTTTAAAATTTAGAAAACAGATATAAAATTTACTCATTTCCTTGAATTTGGTTTGAGATCTGTCATCTTGAAAATTTACTAAATCGTTAAGTTGATTATTATTAACCATGATGGATTCTTTGAGCATGTATATATACTCTCAGCATAACTATAATTTACATCATAATTAGAGGTGACAACTACAACTCTAACCCATTTAACCACACCAACCTAACTACGTTATGATCCAATCAGACTCAGTAATTTAAGTTTATGGGTTAAATGGGTTGGATCATTAGTTTAACCATTTATATGTGGGTTTTAGTGGGGGGTAACCCATAGTTAACCATTAATCCATTATACATAATGACACAAAGCTATGTTTGACAAATAACATATCAAAACTTGTTATAATTAAGGGTTATAGTGCAAGATTAATATCACCTAAACAAAATAATAATATATTTTAGATATTAAAAATGTTATTATCTAAAAAATATAATATGTACTTATAAAAAAATTTCAATATTTTATATATCAGTATAGACGCTTAAGCTAGCCTAAAAATACTTTCACCCTGTAACCAAAAAAAATATTAGTGTAAATGTTGAATTTGTGCAAATTACATAATGTATGGCATTACCGATGACATGCCACCACGCATCATTGTTACATAAAAAAGTTATGTCTATTTAACGTGATGTATGGTGCAACATTATCGATGACACCATACATTGGGGACATCAATATTAAAAAAATTGAAAATCGATTTTATTGCCAATTCGATTGACCTAGGAAAAATCAAAGAAACCGAGCGGGTTAGCAGTTTATTCAATTCTTGATTATTTTAAAGAAAAATTATTTTAACTTAAACAGCGTCCTTTTTGGTGAATTTTCTTATGAAAAAAAAAAGAATTTCTAATCTCTACTGGAGTATTGTTACTTAGGATAATTTTTTTTTTAAATTTAGATTTTAAGTTTTGTTAAATTTTTTATTTTAATAAATAATTTAAAAGAATATAAAAAAATAAAAAATAAAAAAATTATTTTTATTTTTATTTATTTTTTGTTTTTTATTTTATTTTAGATTTATTTTTAAATATTTTTGTTATAAAATATTTTTAATTTTTAATTTTTTTTAAAATTTTCTATAATTCTTTTAAAGTATTTCTTAATATAAAAACTTTAAAAAATAAAAAAAAATAAAGTTTTCCCAGGGGAGAATTCACCCCAAAAAAAAAAAGTGGGCGCTATGAGTAGCAATACTACAGTGGGGAGTAGCAGTAGCTTAGAAATGATCAAAATAAAAAACCAAACCATGTTGTTTTGATGGGAGGGATTAGATCAATCTGAGCAGCCCCATTTTTCCTCTTCTTCCCGGTCTTCGCCTCTCTCCCTCTGCGCGGCTCCACCAATGACCCCCACCAGCCAAAGCACGCCGATTCTGAGGTGCTGATTATTTTTATTCCTCTCTTCTTCCTCCATATCAGATTCAATTCTCTCAAGGCTTTTCTCATAATCTGATTCATCTCTTTTCATCTTTCATTTTTTTAATAATTGTTCTTGCGGGGAAGGGAGCTGACCCTCTCAAGTTTAGGTGGCTTTGCTACTATCACAACGTGTGAATGATACATAATTTCATTTGAATTTCATGGAATGTGATAGGTGTGATTCGAGAGTTCTAGCGAGAAGTATTTGAAACTGGAAGCTAACAATGAATTTACAAATACCTAGAAACAGCTTAGTTAATTTCCAATATTTTATTATTTATCATGCTGCATCCTGCAATTTGATGATTTCATTGCATGAATCATGAAGAACCCCAAATGAAAAGAAAGTTTAACTTAAATTTGGTAAGTAGATGATTTATCCCAGAATGTGCATTGACCTAAACCTTTGAGTATGGACTTAAGTTTTGATAGGAGCTACAGAAGAACCCCAACTTAAATTAGTGTATAATGCATAGCTGGGTTATCTTACTGATAGGATCAAATTAAAGGGGAAGTAAATATTTCAACACTATACGTTTCTAATGTCTCTATCACTCCATGTATACTGCTAATGATTTATTTTTCCTTTCTTGTTTTTCTTCTTTTGGAGAGGTCAAGGACTCATGGTTGGGGATTGGCATACTTCAATTTTTAGGATATCCGAGGAGGCATCTCATTGTTAGATATATAATTGATTATATTCTTCAGTGAATCAAATTCTATTGAGAAATATCAGAATATTTGGTCATCGCATTTATTGCACTCAGACTGTTGGCAAACCTACCAAGTGAAGATTCTTTTGAATGAGTACGTGAGTCACTTCTATCTGCACGCCATATTTGAATATTTCAGGAGGACCAACAGCTGAAACACATGGAATTTTAAATTTGTGCATTCAGTACTGGACTAGTAGAGGTTGGGGAGGTTCATTGAACTCAAATGCTGTTCTTACCAGTTATCTTCTTTGTGGGGAGGTTTGATAAATGAAAATCATACTATAATATATATATATAGACACACATGACAGGAGCTTAAGTTTTGTACCAATGCAATGATATAATAAATTGATTTGTATGTCATTATATTCCTTTGTTACTAAATATTTAGTACTTAGATGGTTAGACTTAGACATACTGTTGGGAACTGAAAACTGAATAGATAGAGTAGAAACATAATAGGTTTTTCTGTATATTGAATTGTATTTACAACAAGAATGATCAGCCTATATAATTACAGAGAAGGAACTAAAAAAGGAAAAAACATCTACATAAAAAATCATAAAGAGCCAGCTGGACAATTGGACAACAGCAAAGACTAAATAGAAAATCTCTTGATCCACTCCATCGCTTTAAGTGCCAAGAAATCAGGGATCAGATCTTCCTAACTATAATCGAATAATTACCATACAGTTAACTCGGTAATTGCCACAGGAACCAACATAGTAGCCTCTGATTTGGAACAATATAATATATATATTTATGATATCAAGTCTTACAAACACCCTAAACACACATTTAACACAGAACAACTAATTATAATAGCCTACATAATAGAATATAAAATACACTGGAAGACAATTACAATATGAATACTTAGAACACAAAACCAGCACTTCAAGTGGCTGGACACTCCCATTCCTTGCAGTTCGAGAGGGTAGATGCCTATTTGGAATGCATCTTAAAAACTGTTTTTTTGTTTTATTATAGAATAATAAAACCTGTTTGGGTGTGTGTTTTCATCTGTTGTTTCTTAAAAACTATTTCCTAAAACGGTTATTAAAAAACAAAAAATAGAGAACATCTTTAATATGTTTGGTCTTGTTTTTGTCACTTTTTCTGAAAAACACGGGGAGCCACCTTGCAAAATAGTTTTCATTAAGAGCTCACCACCCTTTGATTCTCCACATCTACCCTGAGTCCCCTCTTTTTCCATTCAACAAGACGAGGACGCACATCTCTGTTTCCATTCTCCAACTCCTTAACGCGCAGCACAACCTTCATCTTCGTCACTCAACTATCTCCATCTTCGTCACTCTCCCATCTCCCTGCTGCGTCCATTTCTGAATATCCGTTGCACTGATTTTGGGGATTCTCAGCCACCTGAACTCCAGATCTTGTTTATTTGTAACGGTTATGCGCTGATTTTGTGTATTTTGGCAGATTTGGGGTTTTGAGTTGTGGTTAGTGATTACGGCATTACTGTTTTACTTCATCTACTTTTTTCTTATTCTTTAATTATTTTTTTCTGTATGTTAGGCAGTTTGCATGTAGATGTAGTACAGGATTGATGACTAGAGTACATTCATCAAATAAAAATAGAAATGGTTAGCTTTCACAGGGGTTGATCTAATAGATGTACCTATTGTAGCTCATAGTTACTGACCATCACTTGAATGGTAAATGCCATATCCATCATGATCTCATATCTTTTTAAAAAATTTAAATAATGATTTGTTCCCCCTTTTTAAGTGGCTGAAGAAAGAAAAGAACCAAAAATACATTTATTCTACTAGCTATTAGATGTTTTAACTTATCTGTATGTTATTGTTTTGTGACATAATTAAGCTTGTGTTCTGAATGAAGGGTCGAGCATCAATTTAAATTAACTTCTTTCTCTCCTTCTTCTTATGAATATAATGCATGGTAGGAGATAGTGAACTTATAAACATACTGGAGAAGTGCCTCTGATTAACTCTTTCTCCACATTACTGGTAATATTTAGCATGTCTAGAATTCAGTTTCTAAGCTCAATGGAAGAAACCTGATGGGTTTGACCACAACAAAGATTTAGGGAACAAATTTATCTGTGTAGATCCTTATACTCGTGATATTGGAAAAATAGACACATACTATCTGCATGTTGTGAGAGGAACTGATAATTCAGAATATCATGGCACTGTCTTTGGTGATTTCTTTGAAGGCCAGGTCGCTATCTGTTCATAGAATTAGTTTCAATATTCTCAAGTTCTTTCTTGTAAAGGCATTAGCGTTGTCCAACTACAAGTGTATTAAAATTACTGTGGCTGTCATTATTGTTATTGTTATTTGGAGGAATCATTGATAAATTCATTTCAGTTTAAATTTCTTTCCATTTACAAGTTACTACAAAAGTGCATGCAATATCTAGACTTCATTAGTCATAATTGTTAACCATCTTCTAAGGATCATATCATTTTGGTTGCAAGATGGTCAAAAATGTCACTGATGATTTACAGATATGGGAAGTATATTAAATATCTAGCATGAAAAGTTGACACTATAGATAGCTGCAAGACTGCAACTAAAGTTTAAAACATCATTTCTGCCCCTTCTAAGTTTTTTAACACTATGTAGACTGCAACTAAGTGAAATTTCTTGCTTACATCAACTAAGAGAATAAAGATGACTAAGGATTGTGGTGGCCATTTTCTAGTACCTAACTCTGCATTGCATCTAAAAAAGCTGCTGAATTTTCTATTTCACTAACTATTAAGGGAGACAATTTTTTTGTGACAACACAATTGATAGGTACATGCTTTAAGTTGCATACTCGTTTAAGATAATACCTTCCAATTTTGGTTGTACATGTTACTCAATTGTTTGATTGAGTTGATATCTATGAAGCAAAGACACATGTACAGTTAGGGGTGGTAATTTAGGTTCATGTGTCATATTTTTGTTAGTAGTAATTATTTATTTAAAACCTGGTCAGTTGTGTCATGTTTGGGTTAAATGTGTTCACGGTATGTCAATTTTGGGGTTTTCTCTGTAATTACCTGTTGGGTTAAATAGGTTAATGTGTTGTCCAAAATTGCCATCCCTATGTACAGTTGATTCATGTATGTAGTAGAACAAAGATTCTTGGCTGAGAGAGAGATCTGAACATGGATCTGTCTCCTGAGTCTTCTATCCTTCACCAAATTGTTGGTTCTGAACACCATTGAGTATTTTCTTTCATTTATACAACAATTTGCGCCTTTTTTTTTCTTGTTGTTAGTGAGAAAGAGAGAGAAAATGACAAAGTGAGAGGAAACAGAGGATAGAAATTGTATAGCAAATAAACTAAGTTATCTCCCACAGCAAGGCATTGCACAAATACTTGATTAGGTTAGAAGAAAAACTTCAAGTCGGGCCATATATATACAGTTAATCCATGAATGACCGAAATACTGCATCATAAGCCCATACCTTTTGGTATTGTTCAATTATTATTATTCTCAATTCTTCTTTCTTTTTTGTTGAAATATTATTCTGCATTCTAATAAAGATATATAGAACTAATCCATGAGTGACTGAAACTGTGAAGGATCTTGTTTGCTTGAGCAACAATTGCTAGGCTTTTGGAATTGATTTCTTCCTGGTTTAGTTAGGTTTCCCTTTCCAACCAGGTTTCTCATACCCTTTGATTAGCTTATCTATTGCCTTTAGGTCGCCGTTCCCATCTACCCCCTGTGAGTTGTCTAGATCAGTTGTTGACCACCAATATCTTTGTCTAAAAGCAAGCTGCCTTGCGGATACTCATTTGTCTAAGCTACCAAAGAAGTTACACTAGCATGATACGACACAAATTTTTGCTTATGTTTTAAGGTTTTTGATGGACCTAAAACCTTTATTATATTTATATTTTAACTGAACTCAAATTCTGTCCCTTTTATATTTACTAGCTAAATGTAGTAGTACCCTAGTAAAGTAGTTTGTTTTCTGATTCCTTGTAATCTGTTTTTAATGTACCAGAAGCGAAGAGAACGACCCCAGCCTGCTTGCCTAACAAACGTGGAGCCAGATAAAATTCGGTCACATTTGTCAATACGGGAAGCAGTGAGGACAAGTGTTTTATCTAGCAAGTGGAGGTACAAATGGGCTATGCTTCCATCATCTCTATAAATTGCACATACATTCTTATTATCTTTATTGTGTTGCTGTTGGTGATTGAATTGGCTTATTTCTCTGCCATCATCTCAAGTTTTTTGGATTGCACATAAATTGCACATACGTTCTTATTTCTCTACCATTATCTCTGTTGAAATTAGAGCGGTCACCCTTAGGTAGAACTCACTCTCAAAAGCTAGCTTAGGGTGGGGGGGGGGGGGGGGAGTTTAAGGGGCTTATAAATCCCCATAGACTGACGTAGGCATCTGATGTGGGACTCCAACAATCTCAATTTGGAATTGGATTGGCTTAAAATTTGGTGGATCATGGCTTTCCATTATCATTTTTCAGTCAAGTTAATTTATTTATTTTTTCCTTGGTTGAGTAATCATGTGTATTGAAATGTTCATAGTTAAAAAGTGGGAATCTATTTAGCTGAATGATTTACCCTAGTAGGACAAGTGTCAGAAAGCGGCTAACTCAAACGTTTGAGCAGGAAAAGGAGACCTGATCTTGCCCAAATGATCCTTCTGTAAAGGAAGAAAATGGAGCCATCAAATCCATTCATCTGCATTAGCGCAAATCCAATCTTTTCAGGGTTGAAAGAGTAAGCTCAGCTATTAAATCCGCATCTGGCTTGACTGCTGGAAAGCTTTACCCTCTTATTTTATTGTTCACTCCACTATTTGTGAGTGTGGAAGTGGAAAAGGGGTGTCTTTGACGGCAATGTCGAAGGAGAAGGAGTTCAGGGTTTACAATACAATGACACAGCAGAAGGAGATCTTCAAGCCTAAAGTTCCCAATAAAGTTGCTATGTACGTCTGTGGAGTCACCTCCTACGATTATAGTCATCTGGGTCATGCTCGTGCTGCCGTCAATTTTGATATCCTCTACAGGTACACACCAATTGTGTGTGTGTGTGTGTGTTAATGTTTGTACTCGTGTAATTTATTAGTGGTGTCCAAATATGATTTATTTTATGGGTAATCGACATGGATTATGTGAATTGATCATTTTGGGCTGATGTGTAATCTGTTTAATTAATATGTTGTTGTTTAACAAAAAAGGAGGTCTGTTTCTCCTTGCGGGCCCAGTTTAGTACTTTAGAGATTGTAATGCTTACTGGTCGAATTCAATGCCATAGATTAACGACAACCCTTTTCAACTGTTGACGGATGTAAAATTTAGCAAGGTGTTGATTGCATGTGGAACTAGCTACTATAAGTTTATTTGTGCCACTCAAATTAGGAATTTAGCATTGGTGGAAAAAATAAGAGTAATACTATAATGTTTAGTCCTATCTAATGTTATTTCTTGCACTGTTGTCTATGTAGAGCTTTTTTTGTGTGTGTGAGCTCGTCTATGTAAAGCTTAATGTACACATTCAAGAACAAGTATGTGTAGATTACTTTCTTGCTTATCTGGGATAACCACAGACTTTCCTTGCCCAATTTACTACTATTTACAAACATTAGTATGTGGAGTGGATTTACAATGTCTGCCTGTTTTTACTTCTGTCATTTATGTGGTCTTGTCATGCTAGTTTCACTTAGATTTACTTTATTTTAGATATTGGGCTTAGAGATTACTGGAAAGTTGGCAAGAATTTTTACCATTTTTTTTATTGGCTTTTCTATATTTATTTGTATATGTAAAAATTGAGAGTTAATATGTGGTTGGTAGTCATTCTTAACCTAAAGGTTTGCAGATACCTTCAACACCTGGGCTACAAAGTAACATATGTGCGGAATTTCACTGATGTTGATGACAAGGTGAGGATCAATGTGTAATTTCTTGGTGCAATTCCTATCAATAGAGCAAATTCATGTAATCTTATAGATCATGTGAAGCAGTGGTGTCTCCAAGTTGTGTCAAGTCATATAGAGAATTACCATATTCATAATGTGGGTGTATTGCCCATATATATGAAAATATTGATGATAACATATTAAGCTTAAGTATGGGCCGGTATTTCTGATTATAGCACCTCAGTTCCCTATATAATAAATGCTATAATATTTTCTAATTTTTTGTTCTCAACAAATATTTTCAAATGATATTTCCTTGTGTGTGAGAAATTCATATCATAAGAAAGACCTGGTGTTACTTGCTATTATAGAATATAAAGCACCTGATATTCTAGTGACAAGCAGGTTCTTAGTGGGAAACAAGAGGAGAGTAGTAGTAAGTAAAAAAAACAAAAAATGGATTTTGGTGTTAATATTCTATCTAGCGTTCTAATCTGATGTTCTATGGTAGAGGATCAAGTTTTGCAGGTTTCAGAGATTGGATTAGTAAATGACTAATGTTCAAATATAAGCTATCCACACATTTCTATCTTATCAGGCAGTTGCCAAGTAATGGAAATTGTAAACTTTTTAGGTTTTCTAGTGCTGCCAAAATTTTTGAATTTGACTTTATTACTAACATTCCCTGATCAATTTTTGTTTATTTTGACTTCCCCATCACCTTAGTAATTCCTTATAATGTTGATTGTTGAGACATGTTGGAATGCACCACTTGTTTGGTCTTTCAATTGCTATTAAACCTTTGTTTAGTATTATTTTATGTTCAGAAGTTTTGATTCAGAGAAGTATTTAGGCCTGAATTTGTGATAACTAGAATTCTCACTATGTGGCTCTATAATAACCCATTGACCATTGGGCTGAACATAACTACCAGCTATGTGATTCTAAATGTCTGAGTAGCATCACACTTTGTGATATAGCTCAAATGACAGTTTTCAAGTTTGTTTTTGTTCTTGTTCTCTCTTTATTGTCTTCTTGTTATTATCATTATTGTTGCTATAATTATTATCATTTTTTGTTATTGTTATTACTATCATTATTATTATAGAATGATTAGCCTAATTAAGCAATGTCAGTGTACCTCGTAAGTGATAACTCTTACTGTTAGAAGTTTCACCCGGATCATTTGGCCTATGGAATATAGACCTTAAGCCTATATTATTTTACATGAGTTTCTTTCGTTATTCTTCTATGCATATCGGGGTTTGCTAATATCAGAATTCCTGCAGATAATAAAGCGAGCAAATGAGACTGGTGAAGATCCCTTGAAATTAAGCAGCCGCTTTTGTAAAGAATATATTGTTGATATGAATGATCTTCAGTGCCTGATTCCAACACATCAACCACGAGTTTCTGATCATATGGAACAGATAAAGGATCTTATAAGCCAGGTTTAACTTTGCTACTATCACAGACACAAATCCATCCTAGATTGGTTCATTAAGGGAGTCTAACACAATGAAAATAAATTCTCTTTTGCCTCTCCCTTTTGCTTCAATAAAACTCCAATGTATTCAAAGTTTTGCATGCTGTGTTATACTATTTATCAGCAGCACTTTTATATTATCCGAGTGTATTTGTAGTTTTGCATGCTAAATTTGTAGTTGGATTTACAAACCATGACAAGTGATCATGCTCGTGTCTGTTATTCAAATATATTTCTCGTTTTGGACCTTTTCTAATCTTCCATCAGTGGTATATGATAATTTAATCTTATAGTTTGTGAATGAAGAGAGCAAATTGGGAATGAATTAAAAGCAAAACAAAAGGAAAATGACCTAACATTTTTATTTATACTAATATATATGGATTTTGGGAGGTTTTGGTGTCTTGGTGTGTCTCCATTCCCCATCATATAAATCTTAAAGAAAAAAAGTAGTGGGGACTTGGTTGAAGATTCCTAACTTCTCCATTATCTCATTGTTTTTAAAATAAAAATGAAAAGTAATAGTTGATGTGTAGTTATATGAAGATTTATAATTCTCCGTTATTTCATTCTTTTTTTAATATTAGAGATATATGAAGTAGATAAATTATATTTGCTTGAGGAAATATATGTATTTATCTATTCCTCATTCGCCAGTTTCTACCCTTGAGGAAAATATATGCATTTGTAGTTGCATGTTGTCTTCCTTTATAATGTATAATCCTAGGCTTTCAATGATTAACATTTTAGAGTTTGACAATGATGTTAGGAATGAGCATGAAAAAGTGCAAATAAAAAAATAATTTTGTTGTGGTATGCTTTCCTCTAGTATTGAGGAATTAACATGAAATTCAGGAGGAGGTTAATTTATTCTGCAGATTATCAAGAATGACTATGCATATGAAGTTGATGGAGATGTTTTCTATGCTGTTGAAAAATTTCCAAGTTATGGCATGCTGTCGGGACAAAAGCTAGAACATAATAGAGCTGGGGAACGAGTGGCTGTTGACTCAAGAAAGCGTCATCCTGCTGACTTTGCGTTGTGGAAGGTGTGAGAACCTTTTACCATTTACTCTACTTATTCTAGTTAACATCTTGGAATACCTCTTGTTTTCTAATAAGTAATCATTGCAGTCTGCTAAGCCGGGTGAGCCTAGCTGGGACAGCCCTTGGGGTCCTGGAAGACCTGGGTGGCACATTGAATGCAGTGCAATGAGTGCACATTATTTGACTTTCAAATTTGACATTCATGGTGGTGGAATTGACTTAATATTTCCACATCATGAAAATGAGATCGCCCAGAGCCGTGCTGCATGCCAAGAGAGCAATATCAGTTATTGGATGCATAATGGTCATGTCACTAATAACAATGAGAAGATGTCAAAGTCTTTGGGCAATTTCTTCACTATTCGCCAGGTTAATGGTAGTTGTTAATTATTTTGTTGGTATTCTTAGAAGCATCTATATGGTAGAAGTCTACTTTAAGATTTCTATCTTTCAATTGATTTTTTTGCCTCTTTTTGCAGATCACTGAACGGTATCATCCACTTTCTTTGAGACATTTCTTAATTAGTGCTCATTACAGGTCTCCTCTAAATTATACAGTTTCACAACTGGAAAGTTCATCTGATGCTATTTATTATATTTATCAGGTAAGCAGCTCTTAAATAATCTGTATCAGAAAGTCTGCGTTAATGCATAGTTGATTGACCAGCTCCTTGCTTGAGGCTGAGACATTTTCTTTCTGCATCGTGTAATCTGAAACTAATTTATTTATCTTTGGGTTGTTTGCTCATACATGTCATGTGTTTGTGTGAATGACTTTAATATTTCATACCCAAGAGTACCACAACGGACTTGCAAGTTAGATCATCGAAATAGAATTGTGTTTCTTTTCTGGCTATTTTATTGTTTCTAGAAAAAAGATATTTACATATGTTCTCTGAAGAAATTGTTTACCTTTTCTCTCCCCATGTGTGCTTCAGATTATTCTGATGGTCTACTTTTGATATGATGGCTCTGATAAGTTATATAACGTGGAATGGAATTATTGGTTGCTGAGTTAAATGAGTAAAAATGTATAATTAGCATTCTGGTGTTGCAAAACAGAATTTGATTAAGGTTTGGTAGCAGTCTTATGAATATAATCCTGTTGCTACTAGTTGTCAATTGATGTTCTGCTTCTGCTTGAATAGATTTTCTTAGTTCAAAAATACAATTTTGCTATGATTTGTATCTATTGATATCTATAAAGCAAAGAGAAGGTATGAAGCTACACATACCTGTGTGCAAAAATCACAGCATTGAGTTGATGGCATAACTCTTGGGAAATTGTTCAAAAATATTTTCTTTTAATTATGTGATGTCCTTAACTATGAGAAGGATTTTTTTCTTCTGGTTATTAGACTCTTGAAGATTGTAAAGGTGCTTTGTTATCATTTCAAGAAGGGGACACTGAGCAGAACAAAAAGGCACCTCGAGTTAATGATGCAGCCATGAATTGCATAAAAAAGATGCGTGAAGAGTTTCAGGAAAAAATGTCTGATGACTTGCAAACACCAGTGGTACTAACTGGTGCTTTCCAAGAGGCCTTGAAATTTATGAACAGTTCTTTGAAAATGCTGAAGGTATGTGTTCAGAGTCAGTTCCCTGTATGCCTGGATGTTATGTTTCTTTTACTATTTTTTGGGACACGAGTCAGTAATATATGGAATATATTTTGGGTAACTTCCAGAAAAAGCTGCAGAAGAAGCAGCTGTTAGAATTGATTGAATCTCTAACTGAAGTAGAGAAAGAAATTAAAGAAGTTTTGGACATACTGGGATTATTGTCCTCTTCCTACGCCGAGGTGACACATTCTTAAGCATATTTATACTTGTCTATTGTGTATTATTCTAGAGTTGACCATTCATTTGGATGGCCATTATGGATTGAGAAGATCTGATATTTGTTCAACAGGTTCTGCAGCAATTGAAAGATAAGGCACTGAAGAGAGCAGGACTGGTGGAAGATGATGTGCTACGTCAGATACAAGAGAGAACTCAAGCAAGGATTAATAAGGACTTTGCCAAGAGTGATAAGGTTAGGGCTGATTTGACTGCAAAGGGCATTGCCCTCATGGATGTGGGCAATGAATCGATTTGGAGACCTTGCATCCCAAGTGAACCACTAGTGGCTCAAGTTCAGTCAGACCAGAAGGTACCTCTGGGGCAAGAAAAACTTCCCCAACCTCCAATGAATAAAAAAGCGGAGGAAAAGGCTATCGAGGGGAATGGACCTCATGTATCAACCTGAAGGAGCAATCAAATTTTCTTCCTTTAAAGCAGTGATTGTTATATTACTTTGTTGTAATTTTGAATCACGCTGATCAATATTGTAACATATACAGGGCTTCGACATTGTAAAACAAATTAGAAACACTTTACAACTTTTTTCTCTGTTTTTTTTTTTTGAGCCCTTTAGGGTCCTGTTCCTGAATCATTCTTTGGCGATGATATACTTGAATAGAGCCTGTGCAATATCATACAGGGATATAGGTTTGTAACGCTTTGCTTTGTCCTCTTATAGATGTGTGCTAGGAATGGCATTGTGTTTTAAGTTTCACTGTAGTATATTTCGGGCCTCTGGACGCTGGGTGCAATGGCACATTTTTCTTTCTCCAAAAAGGAAAAAAAAAAAAAAAAGATACATCCCCATGAACACTGTTTAGTAGCATTGTGCTACTATATAGTATTATATTTGCTTCAAAATCTTGAGGGACTTTGGGTGAATTGGTTGTTATTGGGGATCACTAGATCCTCCAATTCTAGGACATAAGCCATTCACCAATTGAAGAGTCATGCTCATCTTAATTTCTGCTGCACCGTATCTCCTAAAAAGATTATAATAATAATTTGAGGAAGCCACTAATATTTATACACTTCGTCGCCACTAATTCCCCTAGGATTTTAGACTTTGGGGCCTTTCAAAACTCACAAATACCGTTCAATTTATGCCCTTTGTTAGAGTTGAAGTTCCTATATAAGCCATGTGCTTGGTATGAAGCACATGGGCTGTCCTACACTGAAAGGGAACATGCCTCCAACATTTATGCTTAAAAAGGCTAAGGAAGATTTTTAAAAGAATTTAAACCTAAAATATTTATATGTATGTTAGCAAGTTTGATTCAATTTGATGAACTATTACCTACTAACAAGTAAAGTAGTGGTACTAGAATTGGTCAAGTGAGATGTCTAATTCTTGGTCACTTTTAAAGGGTTTGAAATTTAATACTCGAAAAAATTTTATATAAAAAGATTTAAAATTATATTAAGTCTAATTAGTACAGTTACCCTGAAAGCCTAGATTCACCGAGTGAGGGAATCTTACTGTATGTGTATGGCTTATTTATGGTTCCTTTAGGCTGATGTACTAAGATATTAAAAATCTGTGGAGGCAGTCAAAATCTTTATATAAGGAGAGCAATTTATGGGTCCCAGCAATTTTTGTACAAAAAATAAAGAGTATTAAGACTCATACATAACTTATTTTTACACCTCGTATCATTTATTATTTTATTATTAAAATATATTACCATCATTATTTATAATGATCATTATTTTATAATATATCAATGATTAAAAATAAGATATAAGAAATGTGTAAAAAATTTGTATATGAATATCATTATTCAAAATAAAAGCCATTCAAGTGTATGTACAAAAGGAACCTAGAGAGACCCATAAGAATTTCAACAATGTTATTTCTACGGATAGGGATCCGATCATGTCCTATTTTAGGACATGACCGTCTTGTCCTCAGATTTGGGTCGTTCGTTTTGATACGGACGGTCCAGATAAAAATAAAAAATAATATTTTATTCAAATTTTTTTTAAAAAGCGTGTTGAATCATGGCTGTTCGTTTTTTAAACGGACGGTCCTGATTCAACTTGACTGGTCATGTCGCCATGAGACATGACTGGATTCGGATCCTTATTTCTATACATTTTTTTATATATATTATTTTATTATTATCTATCAATCATCTATAACTCATAATTACTATTTATCTGTATTATATCTATAGTGAATGAAGTGTGGAAAAGATGTGGAACAAAAAGGTGTGAGATTTTCCTAAGAATTTTATCTAAGATGCACTGCAAATGCGTTTTCAACTTGACCATATTTTGGAATCTTAGGGTCTGTTTATTTGGACTTAGTAAATAATATTTTTTATGCTCCTCCTTCAGAAAAAAGACATTTTTCAGAAGTAGAAGATATTTTGTGTTTAAATGCAATAATTGAGAATGACTTTTGAATCAAAAAATAAAATAATATTCTCTCTTATCTATCAACTTCTCATTTTGAAGGAAGTCAAAAATTTTGGCTTCCTTCAGAAAGAAAAAAACTCTTTATTTTTTATTTTTTTCTTTTGGAAGAAGCCAAAACAAACATTCAATTTCTTTTAGAAGGACTTATTTTTTTTAAAAAAATTACTTATTCTAAAAATAAATCCATACAAATAAGACATTAATCCCAAATAGTTTTGCTGCCTTCTTCCTCTAAAGCATGCATAACCTCAAGCATATCTCAAGCTTTATTACCAGTCAATAATCTCCCTCTCTTCCTCCTTTGAAAGAGGCAAAGAGAATCAAAAAATTGGATTGGAGTGGAACCATAGGAAATGAAGCAACAGAGGATAAGAAAAATATTGCGCATATTATTTCACATGTCTATGTCGTCACCTTAATACGTCACTGCATGCCATAAGGATGAAAGAAATATTAAAATTTACAGCCATCAAAATGGTCATTTTATTAAAATTACAAGGTTGGATTAATAAAATAATGTTCTATTTAAAAAAAATATTTTTTAATGAGGGCCAAATTGGGTGGCCGTTAGGCTTAAATTTTGAATCAAAAGCCAAAGGAAAACTAATAATGAGTTAGGCCAAACTCTATTAGTTGATCCAATATAATTTTTGTACTACAAACTTATATGTTAATATTATCATTATATTTTTATTATACTCATTTTTTTGAAAATGGTTGGGCTAGAATTGCATTTTTTTTGGTTAATGACTTCTACTAGAGTTGAATCCACAACACTTAATTTTAGAGATGAATTTAATATTTTTGAATTATAAACTAATTGAGGGCCAGAAATTGTATTTTGATGATAAGAGTATTCTTTGAAAAGCCCAATATGCATCAAGGCATCTTTGCCCTCAGCTTAATTATTATCCATATTTATATTAGTTGGTATTTGGTAACATTGGCTAGGCCAGGCTTTTAAAAGTAATTATATAGATAGGCCAGGCCTATCTATATAATTAGCCCTATAAAAGTAAAATAATTTTCTTTTCTTTGGCTTAGCGAGGTTTGAGATGGAGGGGGATTCTACCCCAATACTGTTAAAGTGAAAATTAAGTTAATTATGTGAGAGCTAGGTAGGAAGAACATACTATGATTTTGAAGCCTTTTTTAAGTACAAACTTTTCTTGATAAAGAAAGCTATGTTACGCTCAAAAAACACTGCCTTCTAACATTCTATTATAGAAATAAGAGTTGGGAACAAGCACATCATCACCTAAACTTTAAACATCGAATTAATTATTAGCTGTGTGACGCCTCAAAAAATCCAATGCTTCAAATTTCTATAAACTATTATCGTTCATTAATTCAAAAACCGTTCAAGCAAATGTTCAAACCCGTAACTAAAATACCAACTTTGTTACTTTATATAAAAAATGTCTAATACTATTTTATTTTTCTCAACCTTTCTTACTTTTGAGTTTTTTAAAGTTATGATGATATATAATTGGCCACGAATAACCTTGAATATTTTGAATCAAACTTAATTATCCCAATTGAGGATCTTAACCTACTTTTGATAAGTCTTCACGTTCATGAGATTTAGATATCTATATGTTAAATTATAGGATTTAGATTTAGTCATTTTTTTGAAAAAGTGATCAATTATTTGCTCATGATGGTCGTTCAGTCGTCCAGGCGTGCATAGGCGGCAATGACAAAATATTCTTTTTTGTGCCAAAATTATAGTGGTTGTTCATATACGCGTGAATGATCACGATGAATTAAAAATGATTGAAGAAAAAAGAATCATATTCGCATCCTAAATTACATCTTATTTAAACGTGTTAAATAATTATAAGTAACTCTCGATCCGACATAACTTTCAAACTTTATTTAAACCCTATATGTTTGCCAATTTGAAGTAACTTCTTCATTATTCACATTTTGAAATTTTGAAACCCCTTGCTCTTTGAATTCTCTTTATTTTCATACATCATGACTTCTTCTAATTTGATCTTCGAAATCTTTGACAATGCCTTGAGTTAGTTGAATAAGGATACAATTTTTTTATTTAATCGAAAACTGAGATCATGAAATTTGAAATTAAAAGTTGTAAAGTAGATTTAAGTAAATAGTTATGAACCACACACCCACGATTTATGGTCTAGAAAGCTGGTTCTTGGGGGTTTGATGAGTAGTGAGTGTGTTGTTTTGTCATATCCTTCCTTTTCCGAACTTTCCGAAGTCTCTGGTCGACCAAAAGCCAATCATGGCGTGAGGCAATTTTCAACCTAAACTTTGAATTTTCGGCACTTCCAAATCCTTCCTTCTCTCTTTTCAAACCTTCAATAAAAAGCATTTCATAATCATGCTAGCTTCTCTAAGTAACCTTCATTTTCTTCCCAAAAGATTATATCATTTCGCCATTTCCAAATAATTAACCCTAGCTAATTTTTTCTCTAGTGATATATGACTATATGAGTAAGGTCTATATGAATTAATTGAACCTCACTCCTTTAATTTTTTTCTCCGAAATTTTTTTATAAAGTTTGCTTTTTTTAAATGTATGGGATCTAAATCTGGTTATTACTGGTTTCTCTCCTTGAGTTACTTTTGGAGAAGCTTAATAACTATGTTTAGGATAAGGCCACAGAATGTACTTTGAACGCGTAGCACTGTAAAAATAATTAATGTGATGAGGTTAAGTCACAACTTTATGTATCATCAATTATGTGAGCACGGAGGGGCACCCCAATATCAAGTTCCATATATTTGGTCAGCAAATAAAGAAAAGAACAGACACACAAGTTGTAGCACATTTTACCCATTTTCTAACTTTTCTAATCTTCTTTAATTTTCTCATCAGAAATTTAAGATTATTATATTTGTTAAAAGTTTTTCAATGAAATTATATTCTTTGATAGTTAATTATTCATTCTCAAGAACTATTTCTCTATGAAAATTATATTTTTTTTTCACTTTATAATAATAAGGTATAGGTCAAGTCTTAGAAATATATATTAAATTCGAGTCAAGATCAAGTCTGATGTCTATTTTAGATCAAGAGCCAATACTAGGAATGACCAGGGTTAAGGCTAGGATTGAGTTTAGGGCCAAGATCATATCTGAATGTAAGTAAAACATTTTAAATATTCTCTAAAATTATGTATTTTTTAAATACTTCATTTAAATTCATTTTAAGGAAACGCATGTGCCAAACATATTTTTTCTAATTGTCAAAAAATTTTAATGTCTAAGTTTAGATTGCCTAAATAACTAATTAACATGATAAATTAGGAATCTTTATATCAAACAGAGCACTAACCAGAAAATTTTAATTAAATAGATTTGTTTAAAATAAGTGATTAAAATAATAAAGAAGTTTTAAAAATATAGTTGGGTGAATGGGTGATCAACAGCTAAGTATATGTTTAACAAGGCAAACAGGTAATGACTCAGATTTTCTTATTTTCTCTCCTCACCAACCACGGGATTATATACTAATATATCAAATTAAAAGCTCCAAAAATATTGACAAGTTTTCAAATCTATCATGATGTTTTTGCAACCATCCTTTTCTTTCTTCCAAAATCAAACCACAACTAAATCAATAATTTCAGCAACCAAATAAAATAAGAAAAGGGATAAAGCAAAAGTCTCATATTCCCTTAAGGTAACCAACTTTATTAGTTTTCATCTAACCTGAAAACCAAGCTTAAAGGCAAATGATTTCAACCACTTTAATTTTTTAACAATTTGAGTGAACAAATCTTCCTTTATGTATATTGAGTGGCAAAAGCACCGACTTTGTGTTAACTTAATTCCATTAATTTTTTTTCCTTCAATTTTCAAACTTTACTTTTAATAAGTTAGGAAAGAACAAATGGGAAGAGTTTTGGATTATTATTATAAATTATTTATTGTTTCTTATTAAACATATAAATAAAGGGTAGAAAAGTACTAGAAATTGATTTTCGATAAGGCTTGCTTGTTTGAGAAGCTAGTGCCTTTTTCATTACAACTGACAACGTCATCGTTTTATTTTTTTTCTTAATCAGTTTCTCAAATGTGACATTTTAACATGTGACGTAGCAATTAATTTGTCACGTAGACGACATCTCAACTTTTTTCGTTAGTGGGGTTAATAGTATTAATGGTAGGAACAAACTTGGTGCGCTATTATATAAGTTATGAGATATTAATGAAATAAAAAAAAAGTTAAAAGACAAACTTAAAACTTGATAAAAAGTTAAAGCATAAAAAAAGCTTTAAGCATTAATTAATTAATTAAAGTAATTAATTATGAAAAGTTAGTGTCTTACTTTTGAAATTTTAGAACATAATAAATTACATAATAGCAAATAACTCGTTTCTTCTCTAAAATTTGTTAAATTAAAAAATCTTAAATATATAAAGTATGAAAGAACTTGGAGGTTGCCTGAAATTATTCCATTCTCTCCCCTGCTTATAAAAAAACTCTCAAACAAAGAAAATGTTTTAATGAAATTTTTTTTTTATAAATCTCACAAATACATCTTTTATATGACAAAAAAATTCCAATTAATTAAATGAGTAATGAAGTTATGGTTAAGATGAAATGTATATGAAGTCATTACTCTATGATCAATACGACTATTATATGGTTTTATCAAGAAAGGAAAAGAAAAAATGCTATTTTACAAATTATATATTCACAAGTATCTTACTGGCTCAAACTATACATTACCCTTATGCCTAGGTAATTACTTCTTCTTAACCTCACTTTACCTTTTTTTAGTCTTTCTTCTATTCTGCAATAAGTTTGTATCAAGGCTTTGCTATGATATTGTAATTTTTTATATTTTTATAATATTTTTTAAAAACTAATTTAAAATAATATAAAAATTAAAAAATTTTCATAATACAATTATTCAAAAATAAATAAATAAATTCTTTTTATTTTTAAATTTTTTCAAAATTTTTTTAGATTTTTAAATTTTTTCATAAAATAAAAATTATAAAAACAAAATAAAAAAAAGTATTCCGAGAGTAGCAAGGGTCTTGTATCAATAGCATTTACAAAAAATAAAATAAAACCTACACGAGCAATTAACATACGTCCTGAAAGTCTACCACCAGACAAGTCAAACTCTCTAGGATATCCATGTCACATAGTCAATGGAGACGCATGGCTTGATATACATTTGAAACTTCAAACTTAGATATAAATTAATAAAATAATATTCAATAAATTCAAATTGTTAATTATTTTAATAATATAAAATTATTTTGATAATTCATGATTAGTATAAATTTACGTGGTGTAGGTACACTTGTAACTTAGGTCTCAAATCGATTGAATTGAGCTTGATTGAAATTGACTAAGTTGAATTTGGTTCAATTTCAACATTCATGACCTTTCACCTAGTTAAATTCAGTTTTCACGAAATTCTGTTGCCTCACCCAAAATTTTCCAATTCAGTGCCACTTGAGACTGTGTCATTGTAGAAGAACCATCTTCTTTAACTGCATTAATAGCAGCATTTTTCAAATACGTCATTCTTTTGCGAATCTCTTTACCTTCTTCATCCTCCATTAAGCTCTTTATCACCTTCGCAATTTCTTCCCTTTCCACTATGCCATTCTCGTTGAGCTTTGGCCTTAGTGCCACTTTCAGACCATCAGTTAGCAAAACAGCATTCATTCTCTGCTCTGCAAAGAGTGGCCATGTTATTAGTGGCACTCCCTTCTGCACACTCTCAAGGGTCGAGTTCCAACCACAGTGACTTAAGAACCCACCAACGGAACTGTGACTAAGGATTGGAATCTGAGGTGCCCATAAAGGAACAACCAAACCTTGCTCTTCGGTTCTCTCCAAGAACCCATTTGGAAGAAACTGTAAAGGATCCTCATCTGCAGAACCAAGGTAAGCAGCACTAGCTGAGTTACTTGGTACCCTCAAAACCCACAAGAATTTCTTGCCACTCAGCTCCAAACCCAAAGCTAGCTCATTGATCTGGTGTTGAGACAGTGTCCCACCACTCCCAAATGAAACATACAAAACAGAGCTCGGTGGCTGCTTCTCCAACCATCTCAGACACTCCGACCCGTGTTCACCATTACTTGACCCGATTTGTGTGATGGGTCCAACCGGATAAACAGGTGGATTACCACTTCCTTCCTCTGTCAAGGCTCTTATAGGTCCTTCTTCCATGTCTATGAAGCTATTAACCAAGATCCCATCTGCAGAAGATACTTTCTTGAGACGTTGCAGAAGCAGTTTGTAAGGTTGAGCCGATCGATCTTGAGCTGGGTCTGGGAGATCTCTTCCATGGAGTGGGACACAACCCGGAATCCGGATAGGCTCTGGTAAGTCTCTGAACTCACCCGAAGTCTTCTCATCCAGTTTCGGGAAATAGAAGAAGAGGGACAATGTCATAGCAGAGGAAGGGAAGTAAATGAAGGACAAGATTTTGAGTTCCCTTCCAATATCTAGAGCATCGGATGCAAAAGTGTCAGTAACGAGAGCAGCCAAAGGAGTTTTGGAGCTCATGGACTTCAAGACGTCACGCAGAGGTGGCAGAGATTTAGCCACTGTGAGTTGGATTTGGATTCCAGGGGTGGCCCCTTGGGGCATGTCCTCTTTGCTAACTGGGGGAAGAAATATGGAGTCGATGTTTGATGGAAGAGTTTCAAGGTATGCTTTGGAGGCACTTAAGGGAGATCCAAGTGTGGGAATGATGCAGGTGACACGAAATTCTGGGTGGAGATGAACAAGTCGCTTGGAGAACTCAAGAATAGGAAACAGATGGCTAAACCCAGGACTAGGAACAACGGCTATGTGAGTTGTTCTCTCCATGGCAAATTAGCTTTAAGAGAAAAGTTGGATTCTATGATTTCAGATTTGTGGCTTTCTGGGCTAAGATTTTATGGGATTATATAGAGAACTGCTAATTTTTCTGTCCTTGTAATTTGTAGTATCAAATGGCATCTTCTTTGTTTACGCCTATAAACTAGGTTTGTGGCAGAGGCAGTGATTGTTTTCTTCTTTGCCTTCGATATGAATATGCGCTTACTTTTCTGGAAATTGTAGCCATAAGTTTATGTGGTGTTGGAAGTAATCACGCAAACCATCTTCTACCTATTGTACAACAATTATTTTTTTCTTATGCCATGATGTCAGTTCTTAAGTCAGCTTTTCCTAAATCTTTGTGAACTTTAAATGTTGACACGTGCAATATTGTTTTCCAATGAAATCTTTGACTTCAAACATGGAATGGAAGTTCTAGATAGAAAAGTTCTTTGACTTCAAACATGGAATGGAAGTTCTAGATAGAAAAGTTAAGATAAAATGTTTGAACATGTAAATTTAAATCAATATTATTCATTTTGCGTAACTCAGTAAACCATTGCAAATCTGCCAAGTCTAATGATTTGTATAAGTGTGTATTTTTCTGTATTAAACTTTCACATGTGTGATAGTAATTATTCTTTTAAGAATTTATAAATAATTAAATTATTTTAATTCTAAGTAATTTTTAAAAGATGGTTGCTACTTAGTCCCAATGCAGCCCACTTTCCAACTTTTATTTATTTATTTTTTGATATTAATGAATTATTTTTTATATCATATATTTTTTTGATAAATTTTTAAAATATTTATAGATTTTTTAAAAAAATTTTTTACTTAGAAAAAATATAATTTTAAAGCTACGGTTGAATGAACAGTATAATAAATATAAAATATTTCAAGAAAAATAAAAAATATTTCAAAATTTTTTTAAAAAATATATGATATAGAAAATAGTCAATTAATACCAAAAAATATAAAAATACAAAAAAAAAGGGATGAATGGATGGGTTGCGTTACTAAATTGGGTAGCAATTCCTTTTTAAAATATAGCTTATAACTTTTAATATAATATTTGATAAATTATCACAATTTATTATATCATTTGAATCAATATTTATAATAAAAACTTTTCAATTTTACGATATAGATATGATTATTGATCCAACTGTAGACTTCATTTTCATTAATTTTAACGAATTTCAGTACAAAACTTAATACAAGATGATGAAATATAATATAGCATGACTCGAAAAACGAAAAGAGGTTATTCTGCAAGGAAAATGCTTCAATAAAATTATTTAATAGCACAAGTTGAGTTTGGTAGTCCTAAATTCTTCCAGCTATGAAAAAAAAATATAAAAAATCAATTGAAGATTTAATGATTCTTTAAAGTGTTAACATAAAATTTGGTTTCTATAGTTGCACTTAATTGTCAATTTGGTCATTGTAATTTAATTTTAATCAATTAAGGCTAATTTTCTTTCTTGTTAATTTGGTCCCTATCATTAAGAATATGATGTCGCACAAAAAAACTAAATGTCAATCCTCTTTCTCTCTCTAAACCCACTCCTCAACTATGTATTACTCATAGAGAGTCACATTACAGTACTTGTATGCTTTAGTCGGAATCTTATTAAAAATGGGAGTATGGATTGGTTCGAATTAATATGGAATTATTACCCCACGCTGATTCTATATTTTCCACCTGGTTAATTATATTTGCCGCAATTCAAATAATCTATGCAGCTTCAACATCTCTTGGTCAACATAATTTAAAAAAAAAAAAAGAATAGCTTATTCCTCTATATCTTATATGGGTTTCATAATTATAGGAATTGGTTCTATAAGTGATACGAAACTCAATGGAGCCATTTTACAAATAATGTCTAATGGATTTATTGGTGCTACGCTTTTTTTCTTGGCAGGAACGAATTATGATAAGTATGTCTTTTTTATTTGGATGAAATACGATAATTTTTATATATATATATATATATATATATATATATAAAAAAAATAATTAATGATCTTTTGATTAAAAATAAAATATTTTATTAAATGATCATGTGATACTCATGTAATCTTAATTTTTCAACTCTCCCGCACTAGTTATCTCTTGCGCCCATGAAGCCCGAAGCCAATTCATTTTCTAATCTTTTGTCTACACAAACTCAGATCTCATCTTCCTTCGTTGTAGCGACTGAGGAAGAAGCAACTGAGACTCTTCCTCAGTCGCAACAACTGAGACTCTGCCTTGCAGTAACAACTGAGCATCTTCCTCCAGTCTCCAAGCTCCATTCGAAACTGTTCCTCTGTTGCAGCAGCTGCCGTTCATCTTCGTCGTAATTGCCGCCATTTGTCTTCGCCGCAACAACTGCTGTTCGTCTTCTCAGCAGCAACCACCGATCTTCTTCTCATGTAAAAGGCTATAATGCGTCAAATTCTAACAAAAATTCATTTGGCTTTTTCCCTCAAGGTTCCTTTGCATTTACCAACTTCATTGTAGTCATCTTCATCGCAATAGCCTTAGTTCGTCTTCAACACAACAGTTTCAGTTCATCTTCGCCGCAACAGTTGCAGTTCATCTTCACCGCAGCAACCACCGAGAACAAAGAACAAAACAATCCTGTGCTAATTGGTGAGCCTGGTATTGGAAAGACTGCAATCTTGTACCAAACTTAACAACCTATTAGCATTATTGGTGGGCCTTGATTACATGTAACCTGCGTTGTAAATTTTCAAATGGCAGAGCAATAAGTTAACCATTTGGTAGATGATGAAATGGTGCCAGAGGTTGCTTGAGATTAGTAAGCTCCACGAAGGCTAGAGATGCAATTACTCACAATCTTTATACCATGGCCTCGCGGGCTACTTCTTTTTGTAGTTGAAATATTGTATTTTACTAATTTGATCATAATTCTTTTCCTTGTTTCTATAGATGATATTGATGTCATTTATCATTATTAATTTATTGAAGGGGCTTTGTAGATGATGTATTCACCCCTCCCACAAATAAATGATTATAGTCTTAATGGAGGGTTAAGTTATATATAGGATTCAGGACTTGTAATCTAGTCCCAATCCATACTTCAATTGCCAAACAAGATATTATATTAGTTAATAAAATCAAAATATCCATTTGTAGCACTCCTTTGCTTCCCATGGGTCATTTGATATAAATTAATTTTACAAGTATACATAACCATTGTCCTTTTTTCTAATTCTATGCTTATGATGAAGTCTCTTGCTTCTCATCGTTAGTTCTTGGAAATGGAGATACAATCATTCTTTGAGTATCATGATTCTTTTTGTAAATATATCTGCCAGCAATTTCACTGGTTTCTTCCATACCATGCATGAGAGATCTTTGTAAGTAATCATAATCAATAGCGATCAATTACTATCCATAAACTTAAGCTGCTTACCTTGTGCATTGATATGTAAGAAAAGAAGTGGTATGTTAGAGAGATTTTGCTTGTTTCAAGTGATGTTGATTCTGCTGGGCACTATGCTTCTCCTTCATTCAATTTCTAATCATAGTTATGCATTATAATTGGTATTAGCCTTTCAAGCAAAAATTATATGTGCTATTAACTTGTTGTTTATTTAACTCATTTTTTCAGGAAAATTGATACCAATACATATGAGAAGTTGCACAGGACGTTAGTAATTAAATTGGATAAATGTTCTCTAATTTTATTTGAGAAGGCTACATTGTTTGATATGAGAAGTCTCACTAACTTGCTGTTTATTTAACTCAACAATGAATGACTCTGAATTATTAAAAAATCATATGAAGCATATCCTTTTGTTTTTCGCTAATGGTGATAATGCAAAAGAACAACAGCCTCAATTTAGTGAGACAGTCTTACAAGATATTTCAACAGCATGAATCCTACCATAAAGCAGCAAGTTTGAGCATCAACAATAACAACAATTACTACAGTTTCCAAATTGGCATTTAACTATACTGCAATTTAAAGGTAAATAAAAAATATTGCATGAAAATTATAAGTACTTTTAATAAATGAAATTGTTACCTGTTGAAACTTTTAGTTCAAAATATTAAAGTTCAACTAGAGTAGCAGATAAATCTATTTAACCCTCCAATTGCTGCAGCTTTTCCGAACGATGTAATCATCTCCAAAATCTATAACCAATCAAAACCAAGAAACACAAAACGCCTAAATCATATGAGTAAAGAGAAAGATACAAATAATGATATAGCAAAAATATTATAAGAACACATAACAAAGAAGCGAAGAAGCTTTTTACCAAGAACAATGAAGGGGATTTTGTGAGACAATTGCGGTTATCATGATATGCATATTGTTGGCAAGCTTTACAAAGCCTTGTTCTTTTTTGTTGCTGTTCAAAAGCCTTTTCTTTTCCTCCTTTAATACGTTTACTGCTTCTTTTAGTCTTGAAAATTTGAGGTGGATGAATTTCAACATTTTCTAGAACACTTGATCCACTAAAAGACTCTAATTCATCTGTTTTGCTTTGGTCAATGTCTGCCTTCACCTCGAATAATTGTTTTTCAATACTAATAGCTCCATTTATTACAACATGTAGTTTCTCCTTACGTTGCCCAGCTATATGTATACACTTAAATAATTGAGCATTAGCTTATTCAAACTTTTCTCTTTACAACACTCTTCCAATACATTGCCATCAACATCAAAAATATGTTTATTAGTTGCCAACTTGGTCCACCTATTGCTAATGAAATTCATTGGAATTTCATTTAGACCTTTACCCTTCAAAACCAAAAGTATATGTCAACATGGTATCCCTTCAGATTCAAACATCTTACAAGAGCAATGAGCAACATGATTCGAAGTGTTATAAACCACTTCTCTTGGTTTATCATTCATTAAACCATTATCAACTATGGTCCATCTCGATATCCCTTTTTCCTCTTTCTTTTCTTCAACTCCACAATCCACACATGCAAGCCAAAACTCCTTTTGAAAATATCAAAATTCGTGTGAGTATAAACATCCCTACCATGCTTCTCCATGTCCCGATGTGTCTTCAATTCATGCGAAGAATGTAGTGTATCATTATTAGCAAGCAACCTTATGCCTTTGTGCTACTATTGCAGAGTTAAATCTCATCTAAAATTCAACAGAACTAAGACTATTATTCACTAAGTTTCCATAAAATGAATTCTCACTTTCTGATCTTGAGGTTTCCCTCAAGATTTCTGCTAAAAATAATTCCTTAAAGTAAGCAGGTATCCACATTCTTCGAATATCAAATATGTGTGATAATAAATCATTTTCATCCAACCCAAAATCACTAATGACTGATTTCCGTGCTAATTCAAAATCATCTGGTGTTTCTAAATTCCAAACACATGACTTGAACCGATTATTGAAATCATCATTAGTATTTAAAGAAACATCCACTTTTTGCAAAAAACTTATTTTTTATGTGCCACATGCAAAATCTATGAGCAAATGATTGAAAAGCAATTTCTATTGCAATTTTCATAGCAAGGTCTTGATCTATTATAATGACAATGGGATTATGTCCTGACATTGCTTCCAAAAATTTCTTAAACAACCACACAAAAGATTTAGATTTTTTGTCTACTAAAAAGGCTGCTTTAAAGGTAATGCATTGTCTATGATGATTTACTCCTATAAAAGGTGTAAAAATCATAGAATATATGTTTTTTTCATATGTGGTATCAAATGAAACCACGTCTCCAAAGAGTAATTTTTTCTACAAAAACCATCTGCCTAAAAGACATGCCTTAGCCTACCTTCACTATCTACCTCATATGTATAATAAAATGAAGGATTCTACTCTTTTTTTTCTCTTAAAATTATCAATAAAAAGAAGTGCATTGGAATCTTTATTAAGGGCCTTCAAATCTCTTGAACAATTATGGAGATCCCTTTGTGTGCATCCAATATTCTCATAACCGCCGACTTATTCTTTCAATAAGTGGTAAACTTTTAAGGCACCAACATTTGTTTTATTATATGGACGCAAAAAAATGTTGTGGATAGAGTTTACCTTCCTTGCTGATCTTAAAAATCACCTCTTTGTAGGTGTAGCTAGTGGATGATCTTCATGAAGTCGAGCCATTTTGTATTTGCCTTCACATTACATGCCTCCCTTTTGATATTCCTTTTTTGAATTTTAGGTGTGCTTTCATTTTTATTCTTTTCCTTGAAACCTTCTTTTGAGCAAAAAAAATGCTTCCAATACTTCACCCCCCATTTTTGTCTTTAGTTTCAGATGACTTACGTACATTGAAACCAACACTATATGCATACCTCTTATAAAATCGTTCACCTTGTTCTAAGGTATCAAATAGCTTTCCAACTTTAGGATGTAATTCAACATCATAAGCTAGTATCCATTCATGTACCTAAAAAATTGATAAAAATTAAATTTATTAAATATTTATATAGGCAAAGGTAGTTAAAAAAAAAGTCTATGCACATTAAATATTACCTTACTTTCTTCACTGTTCAATTTTTTTGGCGTGGTGCATTGCCCAACTTTGCTACTATCAATCTCCATAATCATTATTTCTACAAAATTGATAGGGGATGTCATGTACAAATTTAAAAATATTATATAAATTAAACATATTAATTAATAATTATAATTATATATTAATTAAGTTAATAATTATATATTAAAATATTTAACCAATTAAAATAATTAATATATATAATAAATAATTATTAAAGCTTGATGTTCCTTTACAAGCAGTTTTCATGTTATTACTAACATTATTAATTAGGACAAATACAACTCAGTAAATTGCAATTATAGATATTTTTTAGTAAATCAACCACTGACAATGCATTATAAAGAGAGGCTTTCGGCAATGAGACCTATACTGCATGACCATTACACCTGGATAGTTGATGTGTGTAAATAGATAAATGACCCATTACATATATACACAAATTGGATGCTATCTATGTTGACAAGTGTATATGTTAAACACCCATATGTAGTTCAATCCACCTACTAGTATTTGTTTCTTTTGTCAAAATAAGAATACTTCTACTTTTCAAATATAGGGAGAAAGAGAGGATATAGCACAACTTTCTAATGGAATATTTCCATCAAGAAACTTCAAGCTCTGCACCCACTCACAAACAGCTTTCTTCTGCTCAACAGTTTGGGTGTAAAGTTCCTTCGGTTTCACAACTCTACCATTGCCTAATTGTTACAACTCCAAACTTGGACACTTACAATAGATAGGTAGATCTATCTTTGCTTTCATATTGTCTTTGGTCTTATATCTAACATCCATCACCATGCTGAATACATTTCCAAATACATTAGCCTTTGTGTGCATCACATCTATGTTGTGTGAGATTAACAAAGCGGGTTACTAAGGTAAATTCTAAAAAATGTTGTGTTTAGTCCAATTGTGTGTTAAACCATAACTAGTAGAAGTATCCCCACTTTCTGTTACTCTTGCATGTCTTAATGCCTGTACATAGAGTTCATCTCCAGAAAAGCGCTTGGGTGTAATGCCCCTCTCAGTTTTATTCTTCAAAATGTTGTTCTTATTTCGCCGAAAGGGATTCTCTACGTGTAAGAATTGTTTGTGGCAATCAAAATAACAGATCTTCTGACCATGCTTCAAATAAAATCCATTCGAACCACCCATACAAATCAGGCAACCCAACCTACCAGAGGTTTGCCAACCCGATAACATTCCATAGGCTGAAAAGTTATTGCAGTCCACAATAGAGTAGCTCGCATGACAAAGTTATGTTTCAATGAAATGTCATACGTAAGCACTCTTTGCTCCCAAAGCAATTGTAGCTCCTTAATTAGAAGCTTCAAGAATATGTCAACTTCACTTTTAGGATTATATGGGCTAAGAATAATCACTGTTAAAAACATGTATTCCCATTGCATACATATGCCAAGTGGTAGATTGTAAGGAGTAATAATCACAAGCCGACAAGAATATGTCTTGGCGTTCATTATGAATGGACTAAAACCATCAACACACAAACCCAACTTAACATTCCTTGCATCTAGAGCGAAATCCGAGTAAGCATTATCAAAATGCTTCCATGTTTCTCCATCTGATGGATGTGACAACACCCCTGACTCAAATGAGTGTTCCCGATGCCATTTCATGTCACCCTCAGATGCATTAGATGTAAAAAGTCATTGCAGTCTGGGAATGATGGGGCAAATACCACATCTGTTTGTTCGGAACATCCTTAACCTTCATTTTACCAACTTGTGACTATCAAAATCGTGTTGTACCACAAAATCAACACTGCCTATCATTTTCTTCATCGTCACCATAATACAACATTCACCTTTAAGGACAACAGTCAATCTTCTTATACTCACAACCGAGTTTAGACATCAATTTCTTGGTATGGTACAAATTTGTAGGTATCCGATGACCACTTGGCAGTATCTCACTTATGAGTGTGATAAACTCTTCCATACATGCCTTTGGAACATTATACTTTAACTTGATGCTTAATAATCTAATAGTCATTGAAAGTACATAATGTGTCTCACATCCATCCCATAATAGAGACTGTGCAGCACTAAACATATCATAAAACTTGGGCTGAATCTTCATTAAGATCCTCCTCCACTCTATGGTAGTATTCCCTTTGAAAAGATGGCCTAGCAGCATCCATAACCATCTACTCGTACAGTTGAAAATATTGGGTCTCAGCCTTTATCTCAATGGTTGGGGTAACGGTGGTAGGCTCTTTCCATGATACACCCAATAATAGTAATTCTCCATAAAACTTTTATTATACATATGTATCCTTACATCATCCGGTGTTTGATACTTTTAGCATTTATATTTAGTACATGGGCATCAAAACATCCCTCCAGCTTTAACGCAAACATTAAGTGTAAAAGTAAATTGAATAAATTCCTCAACACCCCTGCAAAACTCAGGTGTAACAGCATTACTACTATTCGGATACAATATATTATTCATCCAACAATGATGCTTAGGGATATTCATATTCCTTCAATATTCAATAATAATTAAAAATTAATTACATAATATACATCCATCAAAATATATCGAATCATATTATTGACTAAAAAAATAATATCAAACATAGTTTTATTTATTAAATTAAGCTCTAAATATCATAAAATTTAAATTCATCCAAAAATATTCTAAATAATATGAAAAAATCATTCAAAAACACTCTAAATCATACAACAAAAGCCCCAAATAAATTTTTCAAATTATAAAAAATATCTAATTTATTAAATTAATCTCTAAACACCATAAAATTTAAATTAGCCCAAAACAATTCCTAAAAATATGGGGAAAAAAAATCTAAGCACACTACATCTATCATACAACAAAAGACCTAAAGAAATTTTAACAACAAAATCTACATATATTCCAATTTGAAAATTTCAATTCAAATTTTAACATAACTACTATTACATATCAAACTAAACCATAAATAAACTCCACACACTAGCAAATACATATTTACCAACATCATATATTTAAACAAAACTAAAAAAACAACCAAAATCTAACCTAAAAGTCCCAAATTTAATAAGAAAATTAAAAGGAAGAAAAAGGGCAAAACGTTAGCTAACCTAAACTCCAAAGCTTTGAATGGAGGTAGGAGATTGACTAAATGCAACTTCACCTTGCTAGAAAATGCTCAAAAGTAGCTTGAGAGGTAAGCTGGTCAAATAAACCAGAGAGAAAACATGTTTTAAAGAAAGAAAAATGTTAGAAATTGAAATGGGAGGAGAATGAGGAATTCGTATGATATTTCCAAAGTTCTCATGGATGTTCTCATTAAAACTCTTCTGTGAGAATGGTTCTCACGGCCATTTTTCGTGAGAATTAAGTCTGAAACCCATCGTTTCATTTATTTCGTGTTTCTCATAGACGAGAGCCATGAGAAACATTCTCACGCCAATGTGTTCGTGAGAAGATTTGTGAGTATCAATTGACGCCAAGTGACATGACACGACTCTCATGGATATTCTCATAAATGCTTCATCCGTGAGAGTCTGTGAGAAAAAAGACTTCTGTGAGACACTCGTGAGAAAATCCGTGAGAAAAATCATGTTTTCTTATAGTGACAATGCATTACAAATAAAGTTGCTCTTATTATTGGATAGCCATAGAAAATCAAAATAAATGCCTTATTTTATATAATACTAGTAAACAAAGTATCAACCTACTGATGGTGATTTTCAAGATAGAATATTTAGAAGTCAACCTGTGGTAGCTCCATGGTTTTTGGCCCATGGAAACCACATGGTCAAGAGGAGTTCAAGATCACTAGTGACTTGAAGCTTCCCGTCTTTGTAATCCTTCATGCATTTTTTGTATAATGTTATAGCCTCTCCTAGCATCATCATTACCATCATCAATTTTATTATAATCTTGGTCATTTTGGTTTTTAGTATAATGTTATAGCCTCTCCTATTTCTCCTTTAAGTTGTTCAACTTTTGTTTAGAATTTGAAGCATTATAGCCTCTTACCTGAGAAGACGCTCGGTGGTTATTGCGGTGAAGACAAATTGCGACTGTTGCGGCGAAGACAAACTAAGTCTCTTACGACGTAGACGACTGCAATGAAGCTAGTAAATGCAAAGGAACCTTGAGTGAAAAAGCTAGATGAATTTTTGTTAGAATTTGAAGCATTATAGACTTTTACCTGAGAAGAAGCTCGGTGGTTGCTACTGAGAAGACAAATGGCAGCTACTGCGGCGAAGACAAAATGTGGCAGTTGTGACGGAGACGAATGGTAACTACTGCAACTAAGGAAGAGTTTCGAATGGAGCTTGGAGAATAGAGGAAGATGCTCAGCTGTTTCTAGGAGGTAAAGTCTCAGTAGCTGCGATAGAGGAAGAGTCCCAGTTGCTGCAACAAAGGAAGATGAGTTTTGAGTTTGGGTAGATGAAAGATTAGAAAATGAATTGGCTCCATGGGCGTGTGAGAGAACTAGCGCCTGAGGGTTGAAAAATTCATATCAAATGAGTATCACATGACCATTCAATGAGATCTCTCATCCTAGCCATTGATTTTGATCCAAAGGTTATTAATTGTTCTTCTCATATCTCATATTAGTCATCTCCTCTCATAAAAGAGAGAGAGAGAGAGAGAGATGGATTTATTAGTGTTGCGCTTTTTTTACCAGTAGGAATGAGTTATGATAGAATACGTCTATTTTATTTGGACGAAATAGGATCATTTTCTTATATATATATATATATATATAAGAGAAAGACAGAGAGTTTTTAGAATATTTTTTGTTACGTTAGATTATAATTTAAAAGTATTAGTTGACAACTATAGTTGTGACCAAATTGACAAGAATGAAAACTATAAGGACTTAATTGACCGAAATTAAACTATAAAAATTAAATTGGCAATTGAATGATACTACAAGGATCAAACTTTATGTTATTTAATTTAATCATTTTATAAGATATTCCTGAAGAATGAGAAAAAGATACTGTTGTTATTCTTTATTTGACCGTCAAAAGCATATGTGGCTATAGGGTCAAGTATAATCAAATGTGCCAATTTATTTGATTGATAAGCCAAGAAAAAAAAAATATTTCATTGATGCTACATAAATATATCCCCGGCCACCACTTTACCAAACACGTAAAGAATAATAAATTTTTAGATAATTGATTAACTTCGAATTTATTAGAAATCCAACGTGCCTGAATGCAAGAAGTTAAAATTCAATTTCCACAAGGTGCTATAATTATATTGTCCAAAATGAACTTTTCCAACCTTCCTTTTAGATGTTACTTCACGTGGCTCATAATGACCTAATGCTACTTACTCTATTCGTTTCAAATTATCTGTTATTTTAGAAATTTTATTTTGTTTTAAATTATCTGTTATTTTATATTATCCATGAAGTATTAATTGTTATTTTTTTAACTTTACCTTTATTTATTATTATATTCAATAGAGTAATAACAAGAGTTTAAATTAACTTTAATAAGGGTAATTTAGTTAAGTAGAACTAGTTTGTACTAAATTGAATCATTTAATAGATTTCTTAATTCTTGTGTCATTACCTTAAACGACAGATAATTTAAAACGGATGGAGTACTAATTTAGCTTAGCCACTAATAAATTAATGGATTAGGATCCAATTTTTTTTAATAAAAAAATCATGCATCATTTTCTCTAGATCTGAGCTGTCCTAAAATCAAGCCACGCAGCAAGAGAATTAAAAAAAAAACTCTCATTACAAATTTCTTTTCATTTTCCTTCATTTCCCACTAGATCATCGTCTCCTCCACTCATTTTTCTCTCACTTTGATATTTGAATATTTGCTTTTTAAAATGGGGAACGTTCAAATCAACCCTCACAAACACACTTGCCCTTCAAATAAACCTCCTTCATTGTACTCACTCCTCTTGGTGGCCACTAAAATACCTTCAAATCCAAAACCTAGAAACCAAACAAATAAGAACTAAGAAAAAACACAAAACCTGCTGCAAAAGATCATATTTTAATAACAACTTACAATGATGAAGATCAGAGATGAAAACTTTCAGTGTAAGTAGAGATCAAGTAGGGACAAGAAAGTGGGTGAACGTTCCAGAATATTTATAGACCAAACGCTAAGCCTAGTGCCGTGAAATGCGAACGAGCTGAGCAAGCAAGGCACGTGTTCGCGAACCGATTCCGGAGCACACCAACCCGGTGGGCGTAGCTAAATCTGTGGACCAGAGTGAAACCATAAAGCTATGGTTCACAGCGTGAATAAATGGAAATAAATTTGGAATGAGAAATTTTTTTTCTTAATTCCCACTCAACTCTCGCCATGTAACCTCCAATCAGAATTTTAGGGAAAAAGAAAGAGATAGTCTGGACACAAAACGAAAATGAGGAAAAAATATTGAGGGAGAAAAAGGTCATGGATGAAGAGGGGAAGTGCAGAGAAGAGGGAGGAGCTAGAAGAGAGAGAAAATTGGAAAACTTTTTTTAAAAAAATTCTTATGACGTGTCATGATCAGAAAATAAAAAAAATATCCGTCCTAAAAAGAATTGGATCCAAATCATAAATAAACTAACATGGATTAATTTGAGTTATTCAATAAATATGTAAGTTTTTTCTTTCTTTTACCGATAATTTAGATTACAGTGAAACTCAAGAATCCAGTTTTGGTCCTATTTAAAAAAATTATAAAATGAATGAACATTAAAAGAATTGAAACAAAGAGCCATCTTGAGCTGGAACAAATTGCTTATACTCTATGGGAATGTTGGGACGGGCGGATGTATTAAAAATTAAATAAGTCATAAGGAGAGAAGAATATTTTATGGTTTAGACGGGTGGTCAAATTAATATTTAATATTATATATATATATTATTGATTTAAAATATAATAATTATTAATTAATTAAAGTAATTTAAATAATAACTATAAATACATAACAAAATAAAATTTTTTAAATTTATTATATGGTTATTCTATTAACATGACTTTCAAGACTCCATTGTAGATTTGTAGCTAAGGAATCGTCAAATTTTCTATATTACATGACTCCATTATTGTTGTCATTACGCGGTAATACTTCATCGAGCATAGTACGAAAATTTTTTTCATAGTTTTATGGAGCGTCTCTTTACCATGTATTCTCATTTTGTTTACAATATCCGTAAGAAGAGAAAAATATTGTTCAACTGATTCAGTATTTAACATTTAATACATTTTATACTCTCTGCGTAGCGGTTGTAGTTTAGTCTTCTGCGTCCTATCTTCTCCTCTGTAAGATAACTTCAGGATATCCCGAGCTTCTTTTGCGGACATGGCATTTGCAATTTTTCCAAAAATTGAAAAATGTAGTCCTCCATGAATTTGAGTGAGTGCGATCGAGTTGATGTCTCCCTTGTAAAGCAGCATTTGTTCCATCTTCATACCTGGTTTTATAATGCTCTAAAAATATT
>JASKGM010093781.1:0-13055 GCA_034509205.1 Ceratonia siliqua
TTTGACCAAAATATTGGAAAAAATAAGTACCATAAAATAAAAAATTTCAAAATTAATATCTTACCATAAAATAATAAGATTTTACATTTTGACATTAATATTTTAATCATAATATTTTTACACCAGTATTTTCAAAATTTCAACTTGGGCCAATAGTTTCATGAATCCGAACTTAATCCACATGTTTGAGGAATTTTAGTTTGGTACTAAAACTTTTAGAAATTAGATTTTGACCCAATAACAAACATCCTCCTTTCGTACTTTTCTTGCTTAAACATTATATAGGAAATTATTCTCTTATAATGGTTAGGCTATACGTGGAAATTTATTTTCTCTATAGACTTAATTCTTCATAAACAATATGTAGAAAATTATTTTCTCATATTGTCCTGAGCTTTATATGAAGAGTAATTCTTCTATATTGTCTCATTTCATCCTTAGGCTTTGGGGTGGAGGGTCATCCTCCCACATTGTCCTAACCACTTAGATTTTGGGTGGAGATTTATTCTCCCACATTATCTCATCAAATCAAAACACTATCGGTAAATTATCTTAATCATATCGAACTATGTGGACCTTGATCTCCATTGGGGTACGTAGGCTCTTACTTAGTAAGTCAGGTCTGATTTTTTATCTTTCATTCATTTTTTTATCGCAATAATAAAAAGGGCAATCAAGATAAATTAAAATAGAATAAAATTAAAGCACAGACAATTAAGGGTAACTGTCCTTAGGGATGAACGTTATGAGGTGCCTAACACCTTTCTCACACATAATTTGACTCTCGAACCTTTCTTCTAGTTGGGAAGGCCAGTTTTTCGTGTTTTTTAGAGGATTCCAATTATCCTCCTAATTAATTGGTGGTGACTCCATTTTTTATAAAATCTCTGTGTTTCGGCCATTCATCATGTTGTGACACACCCACATGTCAGTCTTCCAAGCAGTACCAACTTGACCATGTAAACAATTTTGAATTCACAAATAAAGGTGCCACTCAATGTAAAACACATCTCAAATATGAACTCACAAACTTATCATTTCAAAACAGCATCAACCTAGCCCTAAACAAGTACTCTCAAATCTTAAACTTAAACTAGTATCATTTTAAAAGAAAGCAACTGGTTTGAAATCACGAAATAAATCAAATCACCTTTGAAAAAATAAAATCCAATTGGTAAAGCCCCAAAGTGTAAATTAGAATCCCTTTAAAAACATGAAGGCTTATCCAAATTACTGGTTCTACAAATTCATATCAGAGTTTCTTTGCCATTACGAAAGTAGATTTAACCATCACCAAATCAAAGTCAACATGCCCATAATCCCAAACCAGTGCAGACAACAACTCTCGGGGATAATCAACTAGTGGTTAAGGGATACTCAAGGTTTCTAAATAACCATGATGAACCAAATTGCATTAGCAGTATTATGTTTGAATAAAAATGCCACCCTAACCAAGATTAATCAGCAAACGAGTATCTTCATAGTGAGTTTAAAATTGAACCCACAAAAGAATCAAACTATAAAGCCAAATCCCTTGATTCACCATAGAATTTCCAGACAAAAACAAATTTTGAATCAAAATGACAATGTGAAATTCCTAATTAAGATTCAAAAATATACATCAGATTGAAAGTATCATCTCTTCTTACAATGTAATCAGGCTAAAATTGAATTCGACTTACTATATCATAGCTTTGAATTGGAGCCCGTAGTGCAATCCTTGTTCTCCTAGAAGCCAAGCCGACCCACCAAGCACCTTCAGTAAGATCAATTCTTAGACCCCTTTTCTTCTATGCTCACTTTGGTTTTATAGCCAAAGGGAGGAGGCCGAATCCTACAAGGAAAGGAGAATCGTCCTGGAGCGAAGTGGTGATAGACTTTTCGTGCATAGGGTTCAGGTAGAAGGTAGCAAGCGAAAGGAACCAGGAACTAGAACCTCTTTTGCTCAAATTGGAGGGATAGAGGAGCTTGGTCGAAAGTAAAAAAAAAAAAAAAACCAGAAAAAGGAATTGACGAATAGCAAGAGAAAGGGATATCTATGGTCTAACTGGAGTGGTGAGGTGTGCGTGAGTCTGGAATTCGATCCATAGTGATGTTGGCTATGAAGGGACCAGTAGGTATGCATGGGGTTCGTCGTGAGTGGGTATTCTGGCGAAGGGCAGAGACGAAATAGTGAAGAGAGGGAAAGCATGGAGGAGCAGGAAAAAGGGGTGTAGAAAAGAGAGATTGGCAGAGTAGTTGCAGAGGCATGAAGAGGCGTAGATGGAAATGAATGAGGAAAGAGGGTCCCGTGCTAGCTAGGGTTTCAGGGGGGTCATCCAGGTTGTAGGCATCCGGGTTAGGTGTTGGGCTAGACCGGGTATGGGTTGTTATTGGACCGGGGCTAGGTGATTGGGCTAGATCGGGGTTGGCCTTTTTTTTTTTTTGGTTCATTGGGCTACCAGAAATAAAAGAAAAATTGGGCCCTTTGATTTTTTTTCTTTTGTCTTTGTTTGTTTTGTTTTGTTTTGTTTGTTTGTTTTAATTGTTATTATATATATGTTTTTGTTTTCATTTTGTTGATTTTCATTTTTCCTATCTATTATATATATATATATATTATATTATTTTTTTTTATTATTCATTTTTTTAATTTTTTTAAGAAAAATTTATTAATCTCAAAATTTTAAGAAATACCTAGACAAAATTAAGTGTTTACAGATGCCCCTCTTTACTGTTTATTGATGGGGTAAAGATGAATGATCAGTGATTTTTAAGATTTTCACGTGAAGTACAAGTAAAGACCAAACACAGATTTTGTCTAGGAGCTCGTTGAACTGGCAAAGGATGCCTTGCTTGAGGTCATGAGGAATTGTGAATCATCAAATGGAAATTTAACATGGAATATTTCTATCTTACTAGACAATCCATAAATTAGAACAAAAGAATTGACGTATGCAATAAATTCAAGGAAGCTGGTACAGAAGAATCGACGTACGCAGTAAATTGAAGGGAGCTAGTATGGAAGAATTGATGTACACAACAAATTGAAGGGAACTGGTATAGAAGAATAGATGTACACAGTAAATTGAAAGGAACTGGTACGGATGAATCAACGTACACTATAAATTGAAGGGAATCGGTACGGAAGATTCTTCCATGTATACAGTAAATTGAAGGGAACCGGTACGAAAGAATCCATGTACACAGTAAATTGAAAGGAACCGGTACGGAAGAATCAATGTAAACAGCAAATTGAAGGGAACCGGTACAAAAGAATCGACATACACATCAAATTGAAGGGAATCGTTACGGAAGAACCGATGTACATAGCAAATTAAAGGGAACCGGTACGGAAGAATCGACGTACACAGCAAATTGAAGAGAACTGGTAAGGAATTTTTAATTCATACAGATCATGAATCCTTGAAGCATTTGAAAGGACAACAAAAGTTGAACAAATTCCATGCCAGGTGTGTGGAATTCATTGAAACATTTCCTTATGTGATCAAATATAGGCAAGGTAAGGAAAATGTGGTGGCTAATGCATTGTCCCGAAGGTATGCTTAACTTTCCACTTTGGATACAAAATTGCTTAGCTTTGAATACATTAAGGATTTGTATACACGAGATTCTGATTTTGGTGATGTGTTCAATGCATGTGAAAAAATGGCATTTGGTAAGTTTTATAGGCATGATGGAATTTTGTTTCTAGGGAATAAACTGTGTGTGCCTATGTGTTCTTTGCGTGAATTGCTTGTGAGAGAAGCTCATGGTGGTGGATTGATGGGTCATTTTGGTGTAGCTAAGTCTTTAGGAGTTTTGCATGAACACTTTTTTTGGCCTCATATGAATCGTGATGTGGAAAGAATATGTGAAAAGTGTTTCACTTGTAAAAAGGCTAAGTCTAAGTTAAAACTCCATGGTTTGTACACCCCTTTAGCTATACCTATTGAACCTTGGACTGACATCTCTATGGATTTTGTTTTGGGTTTACCAAGGACTAAGAGGGGGAGAGATTCAATTTTTGTAGTGGTAGATAGATTTTCTAAGATGGCACACTTCATTGCATGTCATAAAATTTATGATGCATCACATATAGTTGATTTGTTCTTCAAATAAATTGTTAGGGCATGGCATGCCTAGGACCATTGTTTTTGATAGGGATGCAAAGTTTTTGAGTTACTTTTGGAAGACTTTGTGGGGGAAAGTTGGGAACCAAGTTGTTGTTTTCTACTACTTGTTATCCACAAACTGATGGTCAAACTGAAGTAGTAAATATAACTTTGTCTTCTCTATTGTGTGCTATCATTAAAAGGAACTTGAAAACATAAGAGGACTGTTTACCACATGTTGAATTTGCTTACAATAGAAGTGTACATTTTGCAACTAAGTTTTCCCCATTTTAAATTTTGTATGGTTTTAATCCATTATCACCTTTGGATTTAACTCCTTTACCCTTTGAGTGAACGTGTAAACTTCGATGGCAAAAAGAAGCCTGAATTGGTGAAGCAGATTCATGAAAAAGCTCAACTACACATTGAAAGGAGGACTGAACAATATGTCTATCAAGCCAACAAGGGACGCAAAAAGGTAGTGTTTGATCTAGGAGATTGGGTTTGGTTGCACTTGAGGAAAGAACTTTTTCCGGAGCAACGACATTCAAAACTCTTACCTCGGGGTGATGGACCATTTCAAGTGGTGGAACGCATCAATGACAATGCCTACAAGCTTGAGTTACCAGGTGAGTATGGTGTTAGTGTGAGCTTTAACATTGTTGACTTATCTCCTTTTGATATAGGTGATGATTTGAGGATAAATCCTTTTTCAAGAGAGGGAGAATGATACACACAAAGCCATTCAATCAAACTTGCAAGAGGAGGAATTCACATATGGGCTTGAAGGGACTCAAGGGCAGCATTCACGTGACACATTAAGTTTGCCAAGTGGGCCAATCACAAGACCTAGCCAAGAGATTTAAAGACACTTTAAATGGGCTGATTTAACAAGTTGGTGAGATGGCAAATACATGGAGGCCGGCATAAGCCCAACTCAGATTCAAGGGAACCTAGTCACTATGATTAAGGTTCTAGAAGATTCCAATTGAGGGCTACACATTTTTCAGCCTTTGGGGATTATGTCAATTAGTTGTTTTATTTTAAGAGGAATTTTGAATTAGTTATTTTATTTTAAGAGGACTTCTGGATTAGGTGTTTTATTTTAATAGGAGTTAGCTTCATGTCCAAATAGCATTAGTTTACCTTATGTTAGGATTATAACTCAACTCCTATAAATAGGATTGAGCCTTGAACGTTTTTAAGATATAAGATTGAGAATAATAATATTGAGAGGCTATTGCTTCCTTCTTCATTCTTGAACTTATCAAGTTAATTCTTGTGGCGTTCAAACAATCAGACTTATCTCCTTGATTCTTGAGTAGTTCTTAGGATTCTTGGTGTGGCGTCTTTGAACATCAAAGTTCTTGACTCAACATCCTTGAAGAGCTTGGGATTTGAAATTAACGCTGGTGTTATGTTTCGTCACGTTGTTGGCAAGGTTCATATCACTTGAGATATTGTTGAGTCTGAATATAATGTTTGATGTCTGCGTACCATGGTTATTCCATGCTTTGTTCGATATTGAGACAATATTCTGAATCGTTACTGGTCTTGACATTAATGGGTAGGACTTTACTCCCTTTGTTCGACTTGATCATAGTGGCCAACGTTGCTAGTGCATCGGCAAACTGATTCTTATCCCTGGTCATATGTGTGAAGGAGATTTCTTCGAACTCTTTGATCAATTCATTCAAATATTTCTAATACGGTACCAATTTCGCATCCCGTGTTTGCCATTCTCCTTTAACTTGGTTAATAATGAGGGGGGAATCACCAAATACTTCTAACTTCTTTATGTTCATGGCTAGAGCTTCTTGCATCCCGTTAACACAGGCTTTGTATTCGACGATATTGTTTGTACAGTTAAAGTCTAATTACTTTCCTTTGGGGGAAATGATAACACCTCCAAGGCCATTCTGATGTACATTTACTGCCCTATCAAAGTACATTTTTCAATTTCCTCCTTCGTCGAATTCTTCAACATTTAGAATGTCTTCATTTGGGAATTCAGAATCCACCAAATGATGTTCCCTTACTAGGTTATCTGCCAAATGATCTGCGATGACACTTCCTTTTACCGCCTTGGCTGTGATGTATTTGATATCATACCCTGACAATATGGCTTGCCATTTGTTGACTCTTCCTGATAAGTGAGGTCTTTCGAAGACATATTTTAACGGGTCAATTCTGGAAACCAACAAGGTAGTATAATAGGCCATATACTGATGAATCCTCTTGGCAATCCAAACAATAGCGTAACATGTCCTTTCAATTGAAATATACCGACTTTCACATTATTCTTACTTAAGTAGTAAATTGCCCTTTCTTTTTTACTGTTTTCCTTGTGTTGAGCAAGCATCACCCCTATCGATGTTGGGAGAACATAAAGGTATAGCAGAAAAGGTTTACCTAGAGTGAGCGGCATTAAGACCGGTGAAGTTTGTAAGTAGGATTTACTTTGTCAAAAGCTTATTGGCATTCCTCGTTCCGTTCTCCAGGGTTGTGTTTTCTCAATAATTTGAACATTGGTTTACAAGTGCGAGTTAAATTGGCTATGAACTTGGATATGTAATTGAGCCTTCCAAGGAAGCTCCTGACCTCTTTCTCTGTTCGCGGTGATGGCATATCTTGAATAGCCTTAATTTTATTAAGGTCAATTTGGATTCCTTTTTGGCTCACAATGAAACCCAGCAACTTCCCCGATGAAGCCCCAAACATTCATTTATTGGGGTTTAAACGGAGCTTGTATTTTCTTAATTGTTTGAATAACTTTCTTAGTACTGCCACGTGACTTTCCTCACCTTTGGATTTGGCTACTATGTCGTCCACGTACACTTCTATTTCCTTGTGTATTAGGTCATGGAATAAAGCTACCATGGCCCTCTGATAAGTAGCTCCTATGTTTTTGAGGCCAAATAGCATTACTTTATAGCAATATGCTCCCCATTGAAAGACAAAAGTTGTTTTCTCCTTGTCTGCTTCATCCACGAATTTGGTTATACCCCAAATACCCATCCATGAACGAGTATCTGAGGATAACTGTTGTGTTATCTACTAACACATCAATGTGAGGCAAAGGAAAATCATCCTTAAAGCTTGCTTCATTCACTTCCTATAGTCATCACACATCCTCACTTTCCCATCTTTCTTGGGGACAGGTACTATATTTGTCACCCACTCCGAGTATTGAGCTACTTCAATAAAATCGGCTTCTATCTGTTTTACAACTTCTTCCTTAATTTTTAAGGACAACTCCGGTCTCATTCTCCTTAACTTTTGCCTCGCAGGAGTGTAATAGGGTTTAAAGGAATTTTATGTGTTGCTATTTGGGGGCTAAGACCTAGCATGTCTTGATAAGACCATGCAAAGACATCCAGGAATTCTTGGAGAAGTGCAACCATTTGTTCATTTTCTGGGTTATTCACAAGCTTGAGTTCTTTCTTGTCTTTTTTTGTTCCCAAATTTATTATTATGATTTCCTTATTATGGGGATCCATTCCTCTTTCGGATGATTCAATTCTCTTGGAAAATCTTTCCACTATTTCATTATCCTCTTCATCGCAATCATACATATCAATTTCAACATGAGAATCAATTAATGAATGTTGAGTAATTTCGCAAAGGCGAGGATTTTGGGAGGAAATAAATTCCCTGGTTCATGATAATGAAAACAAATCAAAATATTGATAGGAAAAAAAAACATGGAATAAAAGATGTGACGAAATGAACTAGATATTTTATTTCTTTGGATAATTTAGGTCCGACATTTTAAGCAATGTTCTACATGACCTTGGACATCAATCAAGTGAACTGAAAAGTTCTCTTTTTTTTTTAAACTAAATATTACTCTAGGGTGCATATGTTTGGGATTGGCTTCGCATCCCAATTGTCAAGTGGCTAACCCTTATGGTCCAGCTTGATCTGACTTTCGTGACCTTCTCCATTGCCTAGGTTATTCACCTCCCTGTTTGGCTGCATGACATGATGCGCTGATGCGAAAGTGTTATGTATATAGGGTATACCCTTACTGCTCTTCTTTTCAGGATTAAATTCGTACCCTAAACCTTGACAGCCAATGTTCTCCATAACCTCAATGGGTTCAGGTATGCCTTGCAGGTTTCAGTTTAAACCTTTTCCTAGCTGATGCTCTTGGCCATGATCTCTCCCACCATATTTCTAGGTTTGAAAGCCTGCTTGCCTATAGTTGTCTTCTCGAAAATTTCCAAAGCTTGAAAGGAATTTCCCAAGTCATAATCAATGGCTTCGACATAAGGGATTGATGGTGGTTTGGAAACTAGCATATCTTCCTCATTCCGAATGGTTATGACCTTCCTTCCTTCGATGAATTTGAGCCTTTGGTGCCATGAAGAAGGCACGACTCCTGCCGCGTGGATCCAAGGTTTTCCTAGTAACAATGTATATGAAGATTCGATATCCATAACCTAGCACACTGCCATAAGGTACTAGGACCGATTTTTAGTTTCAAGGTGACATAAGCCTTAACTTCTCTTCTCCTGCCATCGTACTCGCACCACGAGGTTGATCATCTATATATTTTCAATATTGATAGGCAATTATAATAGGGTGGAGTATGGCAACACATTCAGGGACGAACCATTGTCGACTAACACGTTTGAGATGATATACCCCTCGCATTTTGCTGTAATGTGGAGGGCCCTATTATGATTGCTTCCTAACATGCTTAAATCTTCTTCTAAAAAAGAGATCATATTGGACACCCTCACATAATTTACCAAGTCTTCGAATTTCTCTAGGGTGATAGTGGGAGCGATGTAGATTTGATTCAACACATTCTGCAGTGATTTCCTATAAGCCTCTGAACTGAGAATCAGCAATAGAAATGAAATTTTGGCTGGCGTTTTCCCAAGCTGTTCTATAATATCGTACTTGCTTTGTTTCATTATCTTCAAAAACTCGTCTTCCTAATTGGGATTTGGCTCTAGTACGACCTCCACTATTACTTCCTTGCCCTTGTTTTTCGTTTCCAGATTTTCTGGGGCATAGACTCTACTGCTTCGGGTTATGTTTCCCACCACCAATTGGTTTGTACTGATGTCCTCTTACTCCAGGGGTAACTCCATAGTTGTTATAGGATTTTGAATGGTCACTGTTGGGTTGTATACCCAAGGGACCTTTTTTTACTTTCGTATGGGAATGGGGCCGATGCATTGATTATCATGACTGGTGTTAGTATAGTATTTGTAACTGGTGTTTGTCATGCCGTGAGAGTCATAGGTTCAGAGAAGAACCCTTCACCACTAATCATAGTGATCTCTGGTGTTTGTTCTTTCCTTGAGAATTGTATGATTGCCAAGGTGATCCATCTTTGTAAAGTGTGTTAGAATGCCTTGCAGTGTTCTATGTTATTCCCCTAAACTGATTGATGATAAACATAATAGGCATTCTGGTCAAGGTACTCCTCGTTTGACCCTCATCTCCTCAGGTTTCCCCATATCAAATCCTGCTGAACTTAGATTCTCAAAGATTTGGTGCTTGGCCATTTTTATCTCTGACACGTTTCTTATGAAACCCCGTCCTTCTAAGATGACGCCAACTTGATTATTTTCCTTATGATTGGGAAGGGGATTGGTGTTGATATTGGGGTTTATGTAGTTCATCTTCTGGTCCCCAATCTTGATTAGCTTCATAACTTGTCTTTAAAATGTCTAACAGTTTTCTATCAAGTGTCCTACCATGCCATAGTGATATATGCATTGTTCATTTGGTTTGTACCATGCTGGGTAAGGGGGTTGGATTGGTTTGGTAGGTACTGGGCTGAAGAATCTGCCGTCAAATAACTTCTTGTATAATTTAGTGTTGGTCATTTAGAAGTTCAGGAATGGTTATGAGTTCTGATTCAGCTTATTCTGCTAGAAATTATTTCGTCCTTGCGCAAGCATCTACCATTAATTATAGTTGGATTGTTACCCTTGATTCCTATTTCGGTAATAAGGACAGGATTCGTTTTGGTAATCCTAGTGGTTGTCTTACACGTAACCGACCTCAGGCTCCTTCTTCTTCTGCATGAACTGTTTCTTCTGGTTCAATCTGTTGGACTCATTATTTCTGACTTGGATCTTTCCATTTCGAATTAACACTTCTATTCTTTTACCTGCCTTAATGAGATCAGAGAAATCATTGAAGGCACTCCCTGCCATAAGTCCCACATATAGAGATCCCAAGGTTCCCAAAAAATACGAAAAGGTTTCAAAATTCACCTTTGGGGGTTGGACCTCGGAAGCTAGCTTTCTCCATCTTTGAGCATACTCCTTGAAAGTCTCTTTTTCTTGTTTTTGCATGACTTGGAGTTACTCCCTAGTTAGGGCTGTATCAAGGTTGAACCGATATTATTTGAGGAATGTGTCAGTTAGATTCTCCCAACTATTGATCCTAGAGTGATCTAGCATCATATACCATTGTAAAGCAGCATATGTCAAACTTTTATGAAAGAAACTTAATAGTAGCTTTTCATCATCCCCGGCGACCACCATTTCAGTGCAGTATGACCTTAAATGATATTGGGGGTTAGTATTCCCATCATATTTTTTGAACTCAGGCACTTTAAAATCTTTCGGAATGGTAACGTCGGGGGTCAACCGTAATTCCTTAGCGCTGACAGCTCTGAATGCCCCCATTCCCTGCATAACATGTAGTTTCTCTTCAAGGAGATGTACTTGTTTGAAAACTTTCTGCTCCCTTTCAGTTTCTCCCTCTTTTGTAGGAGGAATAATAAGCACCTGATTAAATCCAAAAATGCCATGTCGAGCTACATTCCCCTCACTTAGGGGGAATGCGACTATTGGTGATGGCTGTTGGGTGTTATTGGCTATTCCTGGCATCCCCAATGCTTATCCAACATGGAAAGTTTCTTGTTGTGGTGGGTGAGTTTCCTTGCTCCTTATATTTTCCGTCACAAATTCCATGAATTTGGACATTTGTTCTTACAACTAATCGATCTTGTCTTCTAACATCTGAACATTTTCTACATTAGACATTTCGATCGACATAGTGATTGACCTAGTACAAATTTGACGGACAGATTGGGAGCGCTTAGCTGGGCCTTTTCTCGGAGGTGCAATGATGATATGATTGTCATCTTCCTATAAAATAAAGTCAAAACAACATATATCGTCAATGTATAATTTAAACTTTTATTACCATTAAGGCTTGGCCTTGTTTGTGTTCAAATTATATTTTATGACAAAGATTGTGCATTAAAAATTCGTCATCGACCATGTTCCTATTGAGAGTTCAATACCCTACAACAAAAAACATGGTATACAATATACAGGGACCATGTCACGTGAATATCGTTTTGAAAGAGATTAAAGTCCTATGTTCTTTTGAAAGTACAATACTTTACAAAGGTAAACATAGTTAGTGAACACCTATGGAAGTTTTAAATCATCATGTAGGTGTCACCTTGTCGTATCTTCGTTTACACCGTCTGAGGAATTGTGATAGCTTTTAACCTATGCATTTAAGTACGCCATTTTATAGAAGAACCTAGTGAGCAATTCATATGCTTGATTAACAACATAACTGTGAGGAAAAGATTTGGATTTCATTCAATGGTCTCAAGAGGTACAATGTTCATGATTCAAATACATTTATCTAATCGATTGATAAGCTCTTTACACAAGCCTAAGAAAGCCAATAAGTCAGGAGATGATTCTGGTACCACCATCGCCTCTGCTCAACAAAACCTTTCAATAAACTCTGACAATTTGTCTTGCACTTATCTTCGCATTTCTTCGCAAGTATCTAAGAGCTGGGTGGCTATGTCATAAAGCATATGATAATAGTTCCTCCATTCTGCTTCCAAATGTTTTTTTTGGTTAAGGTATGCCATGAAATCTTCTGACACTGCCTCAATCATATTAAGAATAATTTGGTTCATATTATTCAGGTAGGCTATCTCTGGTCTTGCACCCACTAAATTTTTTGCAAAAAGGTATTAATTGATTGCTTCGGTTCTAATAGATTGTCGGCATGCTTTAACTTTTTCTGGCCTAGATCTCATTGCCTCCATGTGCTTGGCATTTTGTCGAGCTTGTTCTATATCTCGTATCCAGAGTTCTTGATGTTGCCGGAGGCTTCCCTCGCCTGTTTGGATCCCTCTTTCTAGCTCTTTTACTCTCTGATTTAAAATCTCATTCTCCTGGGTTAAGCTTGAATTCTTTTCCTTAACTATTGCCATACTTGCTTCCAATGTTCCAACTTTGATCTCGTGCCTTTGTTGTTGCTTGGAAGTAACCGGCAGTTGTTGCGTGGGTAGAAGGTCCTCTTGTTTTTGGTCTTCCAATTCATAGTACTCCTTGGTAGCCTCTGTGGTCATTTTTTTCCAATTCTGACTTGCCCATAATTCTCTTATCGTCCCAAGCGTGCTTGATTTTCATGATTAGACTTTTGTTTTCTTCTTGGTCATAGTAAAAAGAAAACCCCTTAGTTATCATCTTGGTTGGCACCTTTTGTAGAAAAGCCAATTGTCCGAGTGCCATTGTCAGGGAATAAGAAATGCACCCTGTGATGCCCATTAAAGGCACAAAAAGAAAACTACCACAACTGTATATTATTTCATCTCTATTCCACCACGGTAGTTTCCACAAAATTTCCTCATTTTTGGTATTGCGTAACAACTGTTCCCATTCCATCGCTGTCACAATGTGACGGCCGGTGAAAAGCCATCATTTTATGACTTTGGGGCGCGTAAGAGAAAATGGGAGTCACCACCAATTAATTAGAAGGATAATTGAGATCATTAAAAAAAAGGAAAACTGGCCTTAAAACCAGAGGAAGGGTTCGGGAGTCTAATTATGTGTGGGCAAGGTGTTAGGCACCCCACAACATCCATCACTAAGGATGGTTACCCTAAATTGTTTGTGCTTTAAAAAATTTTAATTCATTTAAATTACCCCTTTTATTAATAAAATAATA